>CAWYPN010000096.1:0-16469 GCA_963966035.1 Acleris laterana
AAGGAGATCGACCGGTAAGAACCTTACCATTACCAATGTGTATACCTACTCATTTATTGTGCTTGAGTCCGAACTATGGTAAGTGCTAAGTTTTAGTCTATTACGATACAATACAATACAATAATACAATACAAAACACTTTATTGTACACCAAACAAAAACATTACAGAGAAACAGCACAATTAAAAACAACACAGGTAAACAACAGGCGGTACGATATTCCGATCTTTTAAGTACCTAAGTACCTATTTGTATACTGGCTCCGCTATAAGTCAAATCGGGAGTCCCATAATATTTATTCTTCATTTCGTGCTAAAAGACTTACGTAAGTTGCTGAAGAATTCAATCTTTTACTACCTATAATAGCTTTAAATACTTTATGAGTGTCTAACGGATACGGATTGATCTTAAATATTACAAAGATGGTCAGGTAATTAAAATTGTTTAAAGTGGCATGCCCCTTTACTTTAGTTAGTAATTTTAAATACCTAAATCTATGCAGTAAATTCCTAACTACATTTATATTAAGGACGACTAATTCAGACACTTGGAAGAATGCGTTTTATCTTTTCATGCCCCCATTGAGTTCATTGGTCATGTAACCTACATTATATCCACGCACAGTAAGGTATGGCTTCTTTCTTACCATGCTCTCCTCCTCTCTCCTCCTGCCGCCCAGTTTATTTGAAACTTTATAAATATTGGCACAAACTTCGTTCATCTGCCATCATTCCGCCCCGCCAGATGTCAGGGCATTCCCACGAGCCCGAGCTTAACCACGTCAACTTAAGCCAATCCCGCTGAAGTTAAGTTTGTTCCCAGGAACATCTCGGACCTGGACTGCCGCGTGTGGACGTACCGCGGCTACGGGCGCGAGTACATGAAGTCCTGCCGCACCAGCCCCGACGTCTACATCCAGCTCGCCATGCAGTACGCCTACTACAAGTGAGTGGTAGCTCCACGCTCTTATTACATACACATGACGACGCTCAGTCTGTGTAGAGAGTCAAGGTTGGATTTAACTGCTGTTCCCTCATTTCCCTCGTTCCCTCATTTCTGCGAATCGCAAACAGCGAGGTACTGTTTGCGACCACCGAAGACATTTCTCTTCAAGAATCATTTTCATTTTGACAAGAATATTTAGTTTCTTCCACGTTTCTCTACGACTTATAGAGCGCATGATGTAACGGAAGAAACGTAAGGCGTTCTTGGAATATTTCTATTGGCATAGAGTATTTGATGTGATGTGATGGGTGGATCTCCAGGATGTACGGCTGCCTGGTGTCGACGTACGAGTCGGCGTCGCTGCGGCGCTTCCGGCAGGGCCGCGTGGACAACATCCGGTCGGCGCACGCGCCGGCGCGCGCCTGGGCCGCGGCCATGTGCGTCGACGAGCCGCCGCCGCTCTCCGCCGACAGCACCGACAGCAAAAAGGTGTCGTTTAATTTGTACGGGGTGAGAAACTTACAATGCCACACTTCACAACATCGCTGTTAGATGCTTCTAGAAAGGCTCTCGCACAAGTTTGGAACTGGATATAAAGTGGCTAGCGACCAAACCTGCAGGAGTTAGCTAGTTGCCTTACTGTAACTTCTTTGCTAGAACAAAACAACACGTTTTACATCTTTCGTGTTTCAAGTTTAAGTAAGTTACTATTCAACTTTGGTAAGGTTTTGCGGACCCATTCGCGTTCTCGCCTGGGGCGTATAATAATGTATAACGAACTGTCTAATAAAGGTTTGATTTAATATTTAGGTACTTTTCTTTCAGTTCTATTTAACAAACACAAAATAGTAGTCATTTGATTCTCAGATTAAATTTATATAATTACTAATCCACGGAAAGGTTTCTAGATAAAAGTAACAACTCTCTGATCTAAAACTTTACGATGCGTCCGTGTTGCGGTAACATACATTGTCTGATTAATATAGCAATCGATGATAAAGGGTTTCGGGTGCATATGACCAGGTAAAGCCTAAAAACTTGATTCTCTGAAGAAGAAACGATAATAACAATAGTACTTGTCGCATTACGTAGTTTCAAATTGGCTCTGTTTTAGTGGATTGTTGTCCTCAGTTTAAAACGTTGGCAACTTATAGGCAAAGCGGGTAGTTACTTTATGTCCACGATAGGCTGTGCCGGAGGCAGATGTAGTGGGTTTGTAGACAAGTGTGTGCATTGGTGTTAGAAGCTTGCGCCTCGACGACCGCGCCTCGCGGCTCGGTGCGGCGGCAGGCGGAGCAGACTCCACTTTGTCAGCTTCTATGTGGCTTGAAAATGTATGTAGGTTACTTATACAATTTAATGACAAAGTTTCAGATTGCAATAAGGTTTATATTTATAAATGAGAATTATAGACTTGAGCTCTAGTGGTAAAAATAACGACATATATTTCTAAATGTACATAAATTTGTTTAAGTGGTTACTTTTACTAAGTGTACATTGGTACATTGGTTTAACATTGCTCTTGTGTGTGAATAGCTATCGGCTGAACATTGGCTTACTGTAGATATGTCTCACTGTTTACATCCTGTTCGTGTGGTGCCTCAGGCTTAACCTCTACCTACACTCTACCATCCGTTCTTGTTGCAACCAACTTTAAGAGAACTGATGTAATTAATACTCTTAAAAATTCTACATCTGGTTCTCCTTACTTATTGTTTAAATCTTAGGATCAAAAGAAGCTGGAGTTGTTCGAGGAGGCGGCGAAGAAGCAGACGACGATCATGGAGGCCAACATCCTGGGGCGCGGCATCGACAACCACCTGCTGGCGCTGCGCGAGACGGCGCGCGAGGCGCTGGGGCAGCTGCCCGAGCTCTTCACCGACCCCGCCTACAAGCAGATGAACGAGTTCCGCCTCAGCACCAGCCAGGTAACTCGGCGACGATAAGTAATTGTTTTCACCTACATTAAGGGAATTCAATTAATCGAGTCATTTATTTGCGTATAAGTATAATAAAAAAAACATGCACAAGTAAGTAAACATATTCGCGTAAAAATTTAAAAACGCAGTGTTTAGCTAAAAAAACAGCTCAAAAACTTCTAATGTCTTTAAAATGTGGTGTTGCTCCCGACTTATCCACAAAGACGTTTCTAGTTCGATTTCACGGGAATGACCCTATTTCCAGAACAGGGAAACAACAAATTACCAATAGTATATTTCTATTGTTACGAGCAAAAGTTAGCTAGTCACTAAACAATCCAAGTTTAAGTTTTGTCCAACCTTCGCTGACGATCTCCTAACGCCCCCTAGGTGGCGACCACCACGGACGACACGTTCATGGGCTACGGCGCCGTCGTGCCGGACGGCTACGGCTGCAGCTACAACCCCAAGAAGGACTGCGTCATCTTCTGCATCTCATCCTTCACCTCGTCCAGCGTGACCAACACCGAGGCCTTCCGCCAGTCACTCGAGGAGGCGCTCGACTCCATGAAGCTCATGTTCCAGAACAAAAACGTGTAGAGCGGCGTCAAAACTTCAGATCAGAAAAACGAGGTATCATCAGGTCTCCAGAACACCCAGTAATGGAGGCACCGAGAGTTCCCCTGCTGTACTTTGTCGTGGATGGAAAGGGATATAGGAAAACAGGTACAGCTAATAGATCATTAGGAAGGGCTATAAGTATAAACACGAAATAGGTTTTGGGGAAATCACCAATTTAAAAAAGATGTCAGTATCAGAGTTGTTACGTTGTAGTTGTTTGTTTAAATTATATTTGGGAATGATACTGATTATGTAATAATAGACAAGCTATAGTAGTCTATAGTCTGCTTATTGTTACACTCGGGCGTTGATCTCGTGTCACGTGACTTAATTGATAGTTAATTTATTTATAGCGAGGCGTACAAAGTGTCGGGATGTAGAACGACGGCAACTAGTGTGGCACGAAGCATGTGTGTTGTAATTAGAGCGCACAAAAGCGACACTTTATAATATATTTAGCTTCTCTATTACGCAAGAATAGGAGGAAACGATATTTGAAAAAAAACCTATGTTTAAAACATGAGATACGTTTATAAATTCAATATGCATTTAATGTTTTTGGAAGATATAAAGTTTAATCACCCGCTTTTAAGCGAATGTTTGGAAATTTTAAAATATTTATAAAATTAAGAATCAACTTTATCCTTTGTGTGATACGCACATTGTGTAAATTTTAAGATATATATTATATTATTATCAATATTACATTAGGCGTAAGGAAACTTGAGACATATCAAAGAATACTGGTAATATATCTTATTACTTAGAGTCGTAATGTACCTAATATTTGCTTATTACATTTTATATAGGATGTAGGAATTAAGATCTAGTCAAATTAGATAAACACTTTTGTTTAAATATAAGTATACCTACTTAATCAGGAACATATTTGTACGATAAAAGTACTTCAATACGTACCTGCCTACTTGAAGTCCAAATATTACGTGGTGCACGGTACACTTACAATTACGCACGGACAATTGCATGAAAGTAACTAAAGTTTACGCTTACGCTTAAAATTATTTTATATAATTTATGTAGGTATAACACTTTACTATGAACTAATTGCTAAGATGTATGGAACTTTTCACATTTACGAAAACTTAGCAGCATTTTTTACAAAAAGATTTGTTGTCATACAATACCTATCGTGTACCTATAGGTACTAAATCGATTGTTTCAAATATTATTTACTACTTATACACCTTTTAGATTCGTTATATATATGTTAGGTATACACTACTATATTTCTACATTTGTTGACTTTAGATTATATGTCTATGCTAGTACTTCTTTACCAAGAATGCACAAGTAGTATTAGTGCTAACTCTTTTCTATCAAGGCCCTTTAATTCAATCAATGTTGAAGGTGATTTACAAGCCAAAATAAAACAAAGAAGTAACCAATATCATTGACAACACCTGCATTGATATTTATAAAGAGCCCAAATAAAAGAATAATTGTGAAGTAACAAGCAATAAAACAAAACTCATGTGAGAGCTCGATCGGAGGCAGGAGTAGGTATTAGGCATCAAGTTATTCCCTGAGACATGAATGCTTAAGGGGGAACATCGAGATATCCAGCAGCGTCACTCCCTTCCACTGCGATTCTACTCTATTGTAAAGAAGAGGAAGGCAATTGCATTATTACGCTTGGATCTACCTGCCATAAGCGCCAAACTAATTTAATGCCTGTCAATAAATAACACACGGGAATTTAAAAATTTAATATCCAAACGTTAAAATACTCATTCTTTTACTTAATTGATAAATACAAATGATGAGAAATATAATAAAACAATCAGATGCAACTTTGTTAATGAAAAGTAACGAGTGAAATCAAATCAAATCAAATCAAAATTTCTTTATTTGCTTAAAAAGTGGTTCAAGGGATGGTAGTTACATTATCATAAACGCGCACATTTCACCAGCAGCAAGAACTTACCTAATCTTATACTTACATTGTATAGGCGAAATATAATTCTTCACTCAAATTACAAAACCTCTGTAGCTTACTAAACGAGTTAATTTTGATTACCACTCTCCTTAGCTTTCGGTTAGAATTTTTTTTCCGTCTGCACACCATTTTACGTATCACGTAATATAATCTCATTCTCATTGGCTAATGAATACCACCCCTTTATTTATATTAAGTATTCACTTCATATGAAAGTAGGTACTACAACATTATTTGGGTGAATTGCAAAAATATTGTACAGTAACAATCCTTAACTTTTTCCTTTGTGTAACGAAGATTAGTCTAATCATAACTCATATGGATAACTCTCGTTACACAAAGGAAAAACAATGGAAGAAAGTTAACGTTGCCTCAATTAAGCCCTTAACTATGTACAATATTTTTTGCAATTCACCTCTTAATTGGAATAAATTAATAAATGTTACAATGATAATTGTCATAGATTTAACTCGTAAGTTGTAAGGTAACTAATACATATCAAATGGCGACTTCATGTGAAGCGTGACCTTGAATATCAAAAACATATCAATGTTTATAGCTGTAAGTATAATATAACTCGAACATATCAATGTTTATAGCTGTAAGTATAATATAACTCGAACATATCAATGTTTATAGCTGTAAGTATAACTCGAACATATCAATGTTTAGCTGTAAGTAAAACTCAAACATATCAAAATGTCTTATTGTTAGTGATATAGGTAGGTGTTAGTAGGTGTAAGTTAATAATTGTGGTGAGATTGCGATTGGATAAGCGTTGTTGGTAAGATATCGTACAAGATTTTATTTGTTACTCTAGAATATGGCTGTTATTTCACCAAGTAACAAAAAATTAAAAAAAAAAAACCACCTAAAACGCACTCTAGGATGTTCACTAAGAGCATCGAGGATGTTTTTTATATAACACAAATATTTTTTTATTTCTAATCAGTCACTAAAAAATAAAATTTTGTTTACGGTCAACAAAACAAAATAATATAGATACGGCCGCATCTCCCTCTAGAGCCATCTAGCGGTTTTGGTTGCGAATTATGTAATCCCGCTATCTTGTAGCTGTGCTTGTAGTAACCGAACTGCACAGTGTTACGAATGTTAGTTTGACTCTAAAGTTCACCGATAGATGTCACTTGAACGTCGCGATTGCTTATTCAAGTCACTAATGCCATCTATTAGCATTAAACAGAGTTTCAGAAATTATTTAAATTGGAATGGGATGGGGTCACGGTAGGGTAATTTGGTGAAAATGATATACTTACAAAAGTTCTAAACCCGAATTCCGGTTTAACAAAATCCAATGTCTTATTGAGGAATGTATTAGTAAAATATATTATTTACATGTAGTATTTTAAGTAGATTTTATTAAATGTCAATTGATGGTTGAAAAGGAAATGGTAGTAGTATTTGGACTAGACCTAGAAAATGTGATTCGCACGCTTCGATACGTCGGTAATAGAATAATTAAATTACATATTATCCAAAAATATTGAAAATTTTACTTGTTATCTCTTTGTTAGAAAGATAGTCCCAAAAGGAGCCACTTTAAAAAAATTGTATGTGAAATGCTTTTAAAGTAGAACGTATATTGATTGTTAGGCTTTACTGTAGATTCCTTATTGGAAATGTTTCTAAAATATTGTAACGTATGTTGTTGCTGGTACTTCTATAGTATATTAGTGGTTAAGTTCACCAGTACCTGTGAGAGTTCGGCAGTAAGCCAACTGCAGTGTCAGTCCTAGAGGCAGTACCTAAACATATCAGTAGATTGTATGTCAAATGTCAATTCAATGTTACTCTCAATAAAGATGAAGAAAACGTAGTTTTGTTTAATTAAGCGGTAAAACATAATTCCTGACCTTTGATTTGACATGCGCCCTGCGCCTTTATTTTAGGCGGCGTTATCCAAATCGTGTTTGACCTCGAAGTCATCCCGCTGGCCTATTGCCTAAAGCACTCGCAATCACAATCGACTTCAAAGCGGAACAATTTAACTAAGTAATAATTATAAATAAATAAATATAAGGGGACAATCTCACACCAATTGACCTAGTCCCAATCTAAGCTCTAGGCTTGTACTATGGGTAAAGCTAATGTAATTTCTACTGACGAGTTCTAAGTAATAATTATAAATAAATAAATATAAGGGGACAATCTCACACCAATTGACCTAGTCCCAATCTAAGCTCTAGGCTTGTACTATGGGTAAAGCTAATGTAATTTCTACTGACAAGTTCTAAGTAATAATTATAAATAAATAAATATAAGGGGACAATCTCACACCAATTGACCTAGTCCCAATCTAAGCTCTAGGCTTGTACTATGGGTAAAGCTAATGTAATTTCTACTGACGAGTTCTAAGTAATAATTATAAATAAATATAAGGGGACAATCTCATACCAATTGACCTAGTCCCAATCTAAGCTCTAGGCTTGTACTATGGGTAAAGCTAATGTAATTTCTACTGACGAGTTCTAAGTAATAATTATAAATAAATAAATATAAGGGGAAAATCTCACACCAATTGACCTAGTCCCAATCTAAGCTCTAGGCTTGTACTATGGGTAAAGCTAATGTAATTTCTACTGACGAGTTCTAAGTAATAATTATAAATAAATAAATATAAGGGGACAATCTCACACCAATTGACCTAGTCCCAATCTAAGCTCTAGGCTTGTACTATGGGTAAAGCTAATGTATTTTCTACTGACGAGTTCTAAGTAATAATTATAAATAAATAAATATAAGGGGACAATCTCACACCAATTGACCTAGTCCCAATCTAAGCTCTAGGCTTGTACTATGGGTAAAGCTAATGTAATTTCTACTGACGAGTTCTAAGTAATAATTATAAATAAATAAATATAAGGGGACAATCTCACACCAATTGACCTAGTCCCAATCTAAGCTCTAGGCTTGTACTATGGGTAAAGCTAATGTAATTTCTACTGACGAGTTCTAAGTAATAATTATAAATAAATAAATATAAGGGGACAATCTCACACCAATTGACCTAGTCCCAATCTAAGCTCTAGGCTTGTACTATGGGTAAAGCTAATGTAATTTCTACTGACGAGTTCTAAGTAATAATTATAAATAAATAAATATAAGGGGACAATCTCACACCAATTGACCTAGTCCCAATCTAAGCTCTAGGCTTGTACTATGGGTAAGTACTAGACAACGATATAAATACTTATATAGGAAAATATATACTTAAATACATTAGAAAACATCCATGACTCAGGAAGAAATATTCGCGCTCATCACATAAATATCTGGTTTTACCGGGATTCGTACCCAGGACCGCTACCTTCGTAGGCAGGGTCACTACCCACTAGGCCAGCGCGTCGTCAAAAGTGACTCCGCTACAGAGTGTTTAAGTATGCTTCCCAGGGGAGTCAAAGTCTACGTCCATTGTTTCGGTCTCCAGTACATGGACAGGCATGACACAGGCATAAATAGCACAAGTACATTACATACATTCAAAGTAGGTAAGTACGTCATTTTACGGTACAATTATTTTATTTTCATTATGGTGGCGCCACGGCAGAGCAGCACACATCAGTCTGCTAGTGTAAGCGATTTAATTATACTAAAGTATTAACAACGGAAATTTAAAACATTCCTTAATAAAATACTATGTAAGGGCGCTTATCCTTATTTGATTTAGCCCATTATAATTCTATATATCGTACTTGACTATAAGGGCTGTCACAACGTGAACAGTATTCGTTAAATAGAATAATGGAAACGTTCATGTGATCTTGTATTTAATCATAGCTTTTTCGTTTTTCTAAGGAAAATAACACAAACAATTATAGTTTAAATAGTTTAATTCTCAATCTCGTCCAAACAAATACCTATATAGGTATTTTAAAATATTATCACATTTGATACGAAATTTTTTGTATAAATAATTTGTTAAATCTGTCTAAAATAATGTGATAAAGCTAATAATTTTTATATATAATACAGAATTGCATTTTAATTGATTTTGCGACTGAAAGCAAGTCAACTTGCTTAATTATAACTATAAATATTACTGATACATTAAGCAGCTGTATACAATTCATTTCTTTACATCAGCGGTTTTAAATCGGTCACCAATTCATAAGAAAATAATACAACGAATTATTACACGACTAAAGTGTGCACATTTCAGTGTACAGTCAACATCAAAAGAAAACTGACTTTTGTACTCGTAATGTCAAACAAGATTGTCAAATTATATGAGATTGATAACAAAACCGAGTACAGATGTAGAGAATAATCCTTTCCCATAGTTTTTAATCGGATAACTTCGTATTTATCTTCATTTCTCAGTTGGCTTATTGATGGGTCTGAAGATAATAGAGAAAGCAAGATAAATACGAACTTATCCGACAAATCATGATGGGAAAGGATTATTCACTACATCTATATCTACTTTTGACGTTAACTAAACATTAGAATACCCTTACTTCTCTGTAAAAATATGTATTTAATTTAGGTATCGAGTGCGACAGACTACTAAAAATATTTACATCAGTGTTTACTTAAATATGTATCACTTTGCCGCACAAGTTCGTTTGACCACTCTATCAAACAGAAAGAGGTACTAACCAACTCGTCACTAAAATCGCCAGACCTCATCGGTTCTTGTCACATGGCCTATTTAAGCCCGATTCGAGCAAAGGGCCAGGATTAACATTTATTTATGGACTAAAACTTTGTGTAACTTTCTTTAGGTTGATCGAATTGGGCCTCAGAATTGAAATAGATGCACCATACTGTTGTATAACACAATGTTGGCGTAAAAGTGCCGATAGACGCGTTGCACTGGACATTATGCACTTGCGATGATGCCAGCGATGCTGGTAATCATCGAAGCCGCCAACACTGCGTGAGCGGAATAACACCCGATTGATTGATAACGATAACTCTCAAAACTGTGTAAAAAATATTCATCGATTTCCACTCGTATAAAAATAAAATAAATTCACAAGCATTTTATCTATTTAGATAAATGCTTCAACGTTCTTAGCTGCTATTTCACTACACAAGTTTAAAAACTAACAATGTAAACACGTGTAATTATTCCTACCTTACGTAAATATTTTTACAAAATTGATTTTTATTCAAAATAGCATTTAATTTAAACAATGATAATAAGAACTTTACCTTTTCTTCTGATATTTTATTCATTATAGTTCATATATCGCTACAAACTCCCTATTTCACCAACCTGACAGTAACAGGTGACAGGTTACATTTTAATGTAATTGGGACAGCTGATGTAGCTTGTTAACATTGCAATGTTACTGTGTTTTTAAGGGGGCCGGCATTCCTTTTTTTTCTATATTATACGAAACACACTTCTCACTACTACAATCAATAGTAATAAATGTTCTTATGAATAAATTTGGTAATAAAATAGGTATATTCAAAATTTAAGTTTGTGTAAAAAAATGCAATTCCTATATGAAGGCACATTTACAATGCCCTAGATCTGGTTTAAAATGATTCAAATTATAAAGTGTTCTAGATTTCTAATATAATATATTTAAACTGCCAACATTAGCATTAGGACTAGGCACGAAACTTAACAATATTTACAAAATACGTATACAATGTACTAAGCAAAGTGCATTGTTGGACTTCAGATGGCTCTTCCCAAGCATCCTGGACATCTGTCCTTTTACACTGGTCTGAAGTGACAAGGACAGGTTAAATGTTGCTTCATTATCACGTCAATTTCTTTTTAAGTTCAGAGAAACTTTCCAGGAGAGCAATTACAATCGTCGTCCTTCACCTGGAATCAAATAAAATCACATTGACTTGCGAATTACAATACACATAGTAAGTTAGTTGGACGCCCCGGGAACATGGCAGGATGCAGTTGAGAGAGATCTGATTTCTCTCTCGACTTGTTTCAAAGGATATACTTCACTTAAAATCAGTTTTATTGGCAATCACAAACCCATTATTTTAAGAGTTACCTCTTGAGTGTGTAAGAATAATAGATCTAATAAAAAAAATGTAAGATACTCTATCACTGTTGTCTCCTGGCTTACGGGACACAGACTAACAACAAAACGTTGATCAACTCAATTACATTTTTTTTGTACCATAAAAGGCAAACGAACAGACGGGTCACCTGAACGTACGCAGTCACCGTCGCCCATAAATATCAGCAATGCCAGGGGCACCGCGACGTTGTAGCCTTTCAGTGAAAACTCTTTTTAAGCCGGTGTGCCCCTCAGTCGCTAGCCTGGCGGTATACTCACCATGAGGAAGTGGTGCATGGTGAGCTCCTCGGCGCGCGGCCGCTCGTCGGGGTCGTGCGTCAGGCAGCGCCGGCAGAACTCCTGGCCCTCGTGCGACAGCGAGTCGGGGATGGCGGGCCGGCCGCCCATGCCCACCACGAACATGATCTGGTAGTTGCTGTCGTACTCCGAGAACGGACGCTGGGGGACAATCATACCGCTCAGAACCTTTCAATTTTCAGCCTCCAATTGGCCATAACGAAAAAAACATTCAAAGAATTGTCCTTCTGAAACATGGTCGCTTGACGATTGAAGTCAGCCTTCTTAAACTTAATTTCACCATGTGAAGGGTCTGGTGTTGTCGGTAAAATTACCACCTATTTTACAAATTCATACAGTTATCCAATGAAAAACTTGAGCATGCTCACAACCCTGTAATAACAAATATCATTGCCTAAACGTGTCTGTCACTCGATGTGCAGTTCTAAGTTTGCTATGACAAGGAACATTTTTACAGGGGTTGGGTATTATTGGGTAAACGCAATATGAATGGGTGGCAAAGAGCGCGTACCTTCCCGGAGGCCATCTCCGTGACGACGCAGCCCAGCGACCAGATGTCGGTGGCGCGCCCGTGCCCCGACGACTTCATGAACACCTCCGGCGCCATGTACGCTGCCACACAAAACACAACTTACTATTCCATTATACGGCAGTGCTGTTATGGACAATGTCATTGTCAATCCAGAATTATTTTGCAATAAAATGTCATCGCTTGGTGTATATTATTATGGGCTAACGCACTATTGTGTAACAGCATCTTTATTTGCCCGCGATAAATAAATTACAGATTATTTACCTCCTTTCCTTATAATATTTTCTCTGTCCAGTTCGCGAGCTTTAGTCTTAGCTAAGCTTGTCGATAGCAGGCCATTACTGTGTTACTTTACCCGCCGACATAGCTCTGTAGGTCGGGGTGAATCGTGTGTCCGTACATTTCTTTGTCTATTTGTCTACCTGTCAGTCCGTCCATCGGTATGTGTGCGTGTACCTTGCGTGCCCACGTAGCCCTGCAGCTCGCCCGCGGCGGTGGCGGTCGCGCGGATCTTGACGGCGCAGCCGAAGTCGCCCAGCTTCAGGCAGTTGCCCTCGTTCGTCAGGAAGATGTTCCCGCCTGCCACACAGGGCGGAATTATATTCATCAAGTAACAACCAGAATGAGGGGATCGGTAGCTCTTGCTGTTTGAAAACGTAATTTATCATGTTTTAAAACAAATTATATCGCGAATTTTTTGACCTAGTCGAAGACGAAAGGGACGTACTTTGCGACTAGCGAGAAAACACTGAAAGTGTAGCTATACAAACGATCTAATCTCTAATGGGTTCAACTGTAGAATCAGTACTCACTCTTGATGTCCCGGTGCGCGATGTTCCTGGCGTGCAGCTCGGTGACCGCGCTGAGCAGCTGGCGCGTGTAGCGCCGCACGCCGTGCTCCGGCAGCGCGCCCGACGTCGCCACCAGCGCCTCCAGGGAGCCCTCCACGCACAGCTCCATGAAGATCAGCATCTCCTCCTGGGGAACGAGGAGTCATTGAGGGTTTCAGCTTCAAACAGTTCGCTTGATTATAAGTGCAATTTATTCATACAAGGTTTCCCAAGAACTAGGGTTAAGCGAAAGTCTATGGGTAAAACAAATCAAGGGGCATCCGAATCACCTCCCTTATGGTCTTTTTTCCCCATGTACAAAAAACCACTACGGAGTTTTTTTTCTCATACAGACTATAGTAATTAATATAATAAGCTGAGTTGTTTTTAATGTGTACTTAAATATAAAATACTTATGACATGTTAATAAAGAAACTTTTAGAAAGAATAATAAAAAACGATTCACATAGTAAGAGAACTAAATGTGCTTAAATTTAGAAACCCGATTTAAAAAAAAATTGGTTGCACTTGTGGTCTGGGATTGTGAACGGACCATTGATTCTTCCATTTTAACTACCCTATCGCTTGAATCTTATGTGAGATTCCTGCGAGAAAATCTTGACAAATTATTAGAAGGTGTTGAATTACTTACACACCGGAAAATGGTGTTCAAATCGATGGTGTTTCATGCCATTATGTGACAATTTGGTACAGCAGATTTAGACGCAGAATTTCCAGGCAAGTGAATAGACCGTGGTGGGCCAATCGCGTGGCCGCCAAGGTCTCCTGATCTTAAGCCTATCGACTTTTTGGTTTGGGGTTATTTTATTAGTGTTATTACAAACTGGTACTGACCCGGTGCACCTCGATCCCGTAGTAGCGCACGAGGTGCGGGTGCTGCGCGGCCTCGAGCACGCGCAGCTCGTTGGCGGCGCGCTGCGTGGCGCGCCGGTCGCCCGCGCCGATGCTCAGCTCCTTCATGGCCAGCAGCTGCCCGCTCTCCGTGTTCACCACCGTGTACACCTGCCGACCGACCACCCTTCACTCAACTCTTTCATAAGCACTCAGGCCGCCTGATACCTAAGTACGCTCCGAGGCCTACAGTACTTATGGTCGGTCTAGCAGCACACGATAGTGCTTTGGCACTTTGACGTTTTGTTTGAACTGTTGCACTTATCTGTCAAAGGCGATAAACCGACACGGTTGCACAAGTACAGTCAAGGAAATTGATTCGTAGACCATTTCGGACTATGTCAAAGTGACACTGTAAATAAAATCATTAGAAGTCACTTACGTTTTGATTGATTGCGTCACTTTGACATAGTCCAAAATGGTCTACGAATCAATTTCCTCGACTGTACACAGAGACTTACACCTGCACATTTGCAATCTCAACACTGCCAATACGTGGTGTCGTAAGGACGGTGGTGACGGAAGGTAGGAACTCCTCAATGGCTCCTAGTAGATCCGCCGAGTTTTGAGTCAGAGTGATCTTTTTATGATGAATTTATTATCAGCCTTAAAAGTACAGTCGGTAATAAAGTGAGACCTGGCAAATGAAATTATTGAAAAGCTTTATCGGCTGAAAAATAATATTATTTAAGACGGTTAGGTTAAACAACTTGTCAAAAAAACGTAAAGTCTACAAATAAAAACAAGGCGTGTCGATGTGAAGTGATCCCTCCCCCCCCGACCGCATACCTTCCCGAAGGTGCCGGCGCCGATCTTGAGGCCGCGCTGCCACTTGAAGGTGACCTGGCGCATGCGCGGCTCGTAGGAGTCGGGCGCGCGCGCCGCCACGCGCCCCACCGCCTTCATCTCGCGCAGCGCCGCGTCGCGCGCCGCGTCCAGCTTCAGCAGCGCCTCCAGCACGCGCCGCGTGTGCGCTGCGGGACATGCAGCCACGTGTTACGCAGGCCATACGCGTTACGACTTGCATCACGGTTACTAACTTGCATATGTATGTGATAAAACTGTACTAAGTAACTTGAGTATACATGCACGGTGAAAACCGTCATGCAAGCCCTAAAGTGTATGGCTTGCGTTAGCTTAATGGCAGTTTTACTTGGCTGGAAAATATTTTCATTGCATTTCTTTTTATATGCCAGTCGAGGCTAACGGGCTAGCAAGTTACTTGCTGTAAAGTGAACACCGCCGCTCATGGCCACTTGCAAGTCCTGCAATACCAGGAATAATCGCATATGCGTTGTCGGTTTAACAGGTGTACTGCTCGTCTCTTGAAGATCCTCAAGTTACAGCAGTCCGGAAAAACCATTATAATAATCTAATTTCGTAAGTGTCGTGAGCAGTATAAATTACTTTCAAATAACACAATGTACAGTCGTGGAATGAAAAGGTTGACCACCTTAAGATCTGTTTTTGCTTGCTCAGTATAAGTTATCAGTATCTGCTTATCAACCGAGTATGACACATTCCGTCATAATGAATGTCATTTCAGTACATGGCCCACAAATACATGTTTACCATGGTCACGTATAAACAACAGACAACAGCCAATATTGGTTAACTGAACTTAGTCTTTATTGGTCGTTACAAAAGGGTTGCTATGGTCACGTATAAACAACAGCCACTATTGGTTCACAGTTTAAAAAGGTAACATGTGCTTGCAACGCGTAAATGAATTTATTTGAAAACTGGTCAACCTTTTCGTTCCGCGACTGTACCTGCCTCCTAGAGAGGTGGTAGGCATGGAAAGACAGTCGGCTGCAGTTGTACAATTAAGACGGACCCGGCTTTACACGCGGTTGCTATTAGACGATTTTGCAGTTTCAATGCTCTAGAAAGTGCAAATTGTCCAATAGCAACCAAGTGCAGTCGGTTCTGACTGCTTAAAGCAGTCTGTGTATGGGGGGTGTAAGAATCGGTTTGGAGGAGTACCTGAGGGCTCCGCGGCCGTGAAGGTGGGCACGGGCGCGGGCTCGGAGGGCGGCGTGGGCGGCGCCGGCGCGCCCGCCGCGGACGGAAGCGGACTCTGTTACCAAAACGATTAATAATCAATAATGTGAAGTTCCAAGTTAGTCTACAGGTTCCAGAAAACGAAAAAAACGTTTTGGGTAATTCCACAATAATGTAACGAAAGTTACCATTTCAATGAGTGTTTTTTGAAACTTCAAATGCTCATATTTTTCTAGATATAAATTTAAACACGTATATAGACATAAATGAATCCTTCTATTTTGAAATTTAACTAAAAAAACAAGCAGAATGCTAGAAATTGGTAACTTGCGTTACTCTCTGCCATGGAATTGCCCTTTTACGAATTATAATGAGCCAACTGAGGTGAAAGTGGACCGCCCCATATATGGCAGACGGACAGAGATA
>CAWYPN010000097.1:0-32438 GCA_963966035.1 Acleris laterana
CGAGCATTAATATGGGACCCATTTCAAGAAAAATATGCTTGAAGTCGTCAATGTCATTAGAGATGTCAAGTCATTTGTAACTTTTAGGAAACTCAACGTTATTGTTTTTTTTTCGCTGTCAGGAGGCGCGGTTGACACACGTGATTATTTGGTGAAATTTAAAAATTTTCGCCTTTTAAAGGCATTTTGTTTGTTTAGGTTTCGTAATTTGTAGCTAGTTGTAGAATTAGTTGTATATACTTGTAGATTATTGGTAAATGTAAATACTTAGTTTATTTTAAGCTGTAACGGTGTTGCGGGTCGCTCATTGCTCCAATATGGATGCTTTGAGCGGCCATGCTTCACAGGGGAATCCGGATGGTTCCGGATTCATGGATGCAGTTGATTCTCCACCCCGTACTGCAACTGACTTGACTCAAGACTCTATTTTCGATACGAGTCAAAATTCACGCAAACGTCGTAATGAGGACATGCCATCCGATACTAGTGTAAGGAAGGTGACATTGACTTCGGACCCACCTTCTGCCTCTGTGCAGACGGTCTATACTGATCGTGACTTAGCGGAGGAAAATAGACGTTATACCCCGAACTGTCGTGCTCCGTTCATTGTCCATGTCTCCCGCGTGGAGCCGGATTTAGCCGCGGGGCTCTCCATTCGTCCAATTAAATTTGGTCAATTTATTTCGAAATTGGACATTTCAAAAAACATCGTGAAGGACGGCATTAAGAGTGTTGGTCGCAATCGTATTTCGGTTGAATTTAAATCTGCGGATTCAGCGAACGCGTTTTTTGAATTAGATTTAGGAAAACACAAGTATAAGGCGATTATTCCGACTTTTAATGTGACTCGCATGGGTCTTATTCGTGGCGTTCCAACAGAGTGGTCTATGGATCAGCTTGTGGAGTCCCTTTCGTTACCGGACAATTGTGGGAAGGCTCGTAGGTTAAACCGAAAAGTTTTTGAAGAAGTAGGTTCGCCAAAATGGATCCCCACCCAGTCTGTCGTACTCTCTTTTAGAGGACAAATCTTACCGACTCATGTATACAGTTACTATTGCTCAATTGTTGTAGAACCGTACCAATTACCTACTATCCAGTGTAGATCCTGCTGTAGATACGGCCACATTGCTTCGCAGTGTAGGTCTAAACCCCGATGTTACAAATGTGCTCAGGAGCATTCTGGGTCATCATGTGTGGTCGAAACTAGTAAGGCCTGTTGTATATTTTGCTCTGGCCCACATTGCGCCACGGATTCAAGTTGTCCGGAAAATGTACGACAAAAAAAAAACAAATTCTCAATGTCGCAGGAAAATATCTCGTATGTGGAGGCTTCTTCTCGGTTTAGTTCGGTAAGGCTATATTCGGAAGTGGCGGGTTCCTGTCCTTCTCCTCCACAAACAGTCTCACAGCCGTCATCGACATCGCACGCTAAAGTAAGCTATAAGAAAACAGTAGTCATGAGTCCAAAGCCGAGAGTTACTTTGTCACCCAGTTATGACATTCAAGCCCATAATGACATTATTTCTTGTCCCCTGTCCTCTTCTCCCAATGGTTGCGCCCTTGGTCAGTCTACCCAAGAATCTCTTTCCCCTAATGATAATCTTCTGGACCTCATATTGTCCATGTTACTGAATATCCTGTCAAAATATAATGATTGTTTACCGCCCAACGTTGCCGAAAAATTGTCACAAATTTCCATCTTATCTCTCAATGGCGGTAAATTTTCTTCAGTGGAATGCCAATAGTATCAGGCGGAGAAAAGCAGATCTAATTCATTTAATTAATAGATACAGCCCAGTTGTAGTGGCCGTGTCGGAGTCATGGTTAGTTCCTGGGTCTCGTTTCCGAATCCAGGGATTTTCTTGTCTTCGAGATGACCGCAATGATGGTTACGGTGGTGCTGCTCTGTTAATTAAACGTTGTTTTCTGTATTCTCAAATCCCTCTTCCTCCTTGTGGAGATGAAATTAATGCCGTTGCCGTTTCACTATTTGGTATTTCTTTCCTATCACTGTATATAGCCCATCCTAACTCTGCTTTAATTTCTGTTCTGCGTCACTTATTTTCTGTCCTTCCTTCTCCGGTAATTATTCTAGGTGATTTCAACGCTCATCACCCGTCATGGGGCTCGTCAACGAGAGATTCCTTTGGTACCTCTTTGCTTGACGCTTTTGATGACTTGAATATATGTCTGCTGAACGATGGCTCTCCTACTCGTAGAGTTTCTCCGACCCAAGACCCGAGAAGTGCGGTTGATCTTTCTTGTTGTTCTTCTAGTCTTGCTTCATCTTTGTCTTGGAAAATTCTATCTCGCTCGTTTGGTAGCGATCATTTCCCTATTTTAATTTCCCTGTCTAAACGTGTTATTCCATTAAAGTCTCTTAGCCCTTTACTAAAATACAAACTGCACAAAGTCGATTGGGATCGATTCCGGTCCTTAGTTGATGAAAGGCTCACACATGTCGATCCGGTTTCTTCTGAAAATTGTCTTCCACTTTATTCTCTATTTCTTTCTTCAGTTTTATCTTCGGCTGACGATTGTTTTCCCTTGAAAAATTCTGCAAAAAATGTAGTTTCTTCTCCGCCATGGTGGGACGCTGATTGTACGGCTATGGTCCGTGAGCGTAATGCCTCAGAAGATGCTTATTCTTTAAATATGACGATGGAAAACTTCTTTCTTTTTAAAAGGGTTAACGCTCGTACGAAACGGTTACTATCAAAGAAAAAAAGAGAAGGTTGGAAAATCTTTTGCGAGTCTGTTTCTCCAAGGTCTCCTAGTTCTATTGTTTGGCAAGGTTTAAGGAGATTCCGTGGGTCACTCTCATGCAGCACCTCCACGTCAAACGATCCATCGCAGTGGTTGGATGGCTTTTGTGATAAGCTAGCCCCTCCATTTGTTCCTTATAAGGATAATATTCCTTTCTTATCGCTAACTTCTCCTACGAACTCGAATGCGATGGACCTTGATTTCTCATTTTCGGAGTTTGAGTGCGTGCTAACTGGCCTTCGGGACTCTGCCCCAGGTGAAGATGGCATACCTTACTCTTTTATTAAACAATTATCAACTGAAGCTAAAAAAATTTTTTTGGGTCTTTTAAACAATTTTTTTTCAACTGGAATAATTCCAGAATCTTGGAAGAGGCAACTTGTTTTGCCCTTACTTAAGCCTGGAAAGAATTGTTCTGATCCCTCTAGTTATAGGCCTATAGCTCTGTCCTCAGTTCTCTGCAAGCTGCTAGAACATTTAATTAAAAACAGGTTGGAATGGTTGGTGGAAAGCAAAGGTATCTTGGCTTCATCCCAATATGGTTTTCGTAAGGGTAAAGGCACTGTAGATAGTCTTGGCATTTTATGTACCGATATACGTTTGGCTTTTTCAAAAAATGAGTCTTTAGTTGGTGGTTTTCTGGATATTTCTGCTGCATATGACAGTGTCCTTCTCCCTACCCTTGTGCAGAAAATGATCTACCTGGGTATTCCTGCGAAAATGGTTAACTTTATAGGTAATCTTTTTATGGATAGGTCATTCGTAATTCGGTTACAAGGCTACTCAATCCCTCCCAGACACCTTTTCAAAGGCTTACCCCAAGGCTCTGTCCTTAGTCCCATTCTTTATAGCATTTATACCATAGGTTTGCAGGAATCAGTAGACTCTTTCTGCAGTATACTACAGTACGCTGATGACATTGCTTTATATGTCCCATCCACTTCTGTGTCAGTCGCGTGTTCGCGTCTAAATACCGCTTTGGATTATTTATCCCTCTGGCTGGATGATCACGGGCTGTCTTTGTCTGCTGCCAAAAGTAGTGTAGTGGTGTTCTCTAGGAAGAGGTCCACCCCTGCAGTAGAAATAAAGATAGCTGGCCAGACTATCCCGGTTTCTGATAAAGTCAAATTTTTTGGTGTGTTACTTGACTCCAAATTGACTGGCGTAGCTCATCTGTCTTATGTAGCTGATAAATGTGAAAAGGGTGTCAATGTTCTACGCGCTCTCGCTGGTGTTTGGTGGGGCTCTCATCCTTATACTTTGAAACTTGTTTATAATGCTATTGTTCGTAGTCATTTCGACTACGCGTCATTTCTACTGGAACCCTGCAATAAAAAGGCGCTATCCCTACTTGACAAAATTCAAAGTATAGTCTAGGAAATATGAATTGAACATTTACTTTTTCCACTTAAATCTTTTTGTAAATATCAAACAAAAGCTAGTTGGCGAATCGCTGACTCGCGTGCACTCGCATAACTCGCATCACTCGGGTTCGTTATCCGCTCATAGTTTTTTTTTTTTTGTTTAAGGTTTATTGACCTTGCATTTGTAATGATTAAGAAATTATTATTTATTACTTTATTACCTAATGTAATTTACTTTACTTAATGTAACTTAGTTTTAAGTACTATTATGTTTTTATAATTGTTGCCACTGGCAACACCGAATGATGACTGACAGCTGCGCGAGCGCGATGGTGGGAGCTTCCGGCCGCCATCTTACTTCTCGCTCTCTCCGGATCAAGACGCTCTCAACAATGTAAAAAGAGTAATGATTGATTGCTTGTGTAATCTTTGAAATATACTTGCTATAAAGTTCGGGTTTTATCTATTCTCTATCCTATCGCTCCGAACATTTTGGTGACCCCGACGTGATCTGATTTCTACGGATTTTTAAACCGACGCATGAAGATGGCTTCGACACACGCGGCGTGCACACATCTTATTTAATGGCGATCGCTGACCGCCGCCCTCTAAACTGACTGCACTGAGTGAACTGGATCTCCTGATGCCTGCTGAGTGGACTACATCTCCTGCTGCTTGCTGAATCGACGCGGAACCAACCTACCGAAAATGCTATGCATGGTGACGGAAAGTGTGTTGTTATATCGTCTCTCGCAGGGAAGTACGCCCATTTTTAGTATGTTCTTTTCGTGCAGTAAGGTCTGGTTCATGTGTGCTTTCTTTGTGTGAACAGTGTTTATATTTGCGCACGCCGCATTGTGCTCTAAACCTGCCTAGGTTATCTTTGCATCATGGTTTGTACTAACTTAACTAACTTTCTAGGAGTCAGATTCGTTTACCTAAACTAATGCTACTCATAAACTTAAATTTACCAACCCCTCTATAGTTCGAAGTCCTAGGTTTTGATAAGCCCTAGGTTGCCTACTCTCTTACTAAACTTGTTACTATTGGCAACCTACATTCAACTTCGTAACTTCTTGTGGTAAATCTATATTGCCTATAACTTGAAATTTCGTGAAAAGAAATTGTCTAAAACAAAATACTACTACTCTAAACTACCTTAACTCTAAAGTAACTTGATGTTACTACTATACTAACTTAATTTGAACAATTAGGTCTTATTACGTAAAGTGAACGTAATCTATCTTACTAACTGGTCTAGGTCTCAAACTTAATTACTAAAAATTCAACTCGTCATTTGCACCTCTTTTCTGCTGCTTTTGCACATCGCTTAGCATTTTAAACTGCACATTCCAGGTTGTGGTGACTCCAGCCTGCCTCTTGAAACCTCTACGTTGATACCTGAGCACTGCGCAGCGTGTTGCGGCTGCGCGTGACCTCGCGTAACCTTCCTTGCGCGCGAACTCCCTGACAGCTGATCCAGCGCCTTTTTGTCGTAGTTCTTACGGCCTACACGGTTTGATCTCTTATTTACTTTGTTGTGCGGTCTGTTCAGTTGTGTTTAATAAATTGTTATTTGTGCTGTGAGTAAAAAATACCTACTACTAACTATCTTAACTTAGCTGTCATCATGGCAGAATTAAAAACACTTTTGCAACAACGGAGTTCAATAAAAGCAAGAGTAACAAACTTCTTTAAGTACTTGGAAAAATTTAATGATAAAAACACTCTTACTAAACAGTTACTTTGTGAACTTGAATTGAAATTGTTGCGGTTTAAAGAATTGTTCAACCAGTTTGATGAATTAAAATCTAAAATTGAAATATTAGCAACAGATCTTGAGGAACAGATAGAGGAACATGAAAGTATGGAAAGTAACTTTTGTCATCACATTTCTATGGCTCAAAGCTTAATTGACTCAAATACTACTGAGGTTTTACCTGAAAATGCTTCTGCTGCCTCATCGGCTAGTAGCAATAATAACTTAAACTGTAACATAAAACTGCCTACTATACAACTGCCATCCTTTGATGGAAACTACATTAAATGGATGGAGTTCAGGGACACATTTGACTCTCTTATCAATAAAAATGATAGTATTCCTGAAATAAACAAATTTCACTATCTGCGATCCTCGCTTGAGGTAGGTGCAGCAAATGTCATAAAGTCACTTGAGTTTACTGCAAATAATTACAGTTTGGCTTGGAAACTACTTTGCGAACGCTATGATAACAGTAGAATTCTGATAAATAACCACTTAAAGGCACTATTTAACTTTGACACTATTAACAAAGAATCTTTCCGGTCGTTGAGGTATATGATTGACTATTACTCAAAAAATCTGCGAGCTTTGAATAGTTTGAATGAACCAACGTCTCACTGGGACACTCTTATAATATTTATGATGGCATCTAAACTAGATGGCGCCACAAGTCGCAAATGGGAGGAACGTCGGAGTAACTTTAATTCTTCTCCGACTCTTGAGGAATTTTATGATTTCCTACGTAGCCGTGCTGACGTTCTGGAAACTGTTCAATATACTAAAAGTGATTTAAATAAGTCTGAAAAACACCCACAAATGCACTATAAAGAAAATAAACATATCTAAAAGCTTTTGTGGTCTCGTCGATTGATGAAAATAAAAATTGTGTTGTGTGTTCACAAAGTCACTTAGTTTACAAATTTGATAAATTTAAATCCATGTCTGTAGATGCTAGATTCAATATAGTATCAAAACACAATTTGTGCCAGAACTGTCTGCGGCCTGGCCATCATTCTTCTAGCTGCAAGCATACACCTTGCAAATTCTGCAACAAAAAACATAACTTACTATTGCACAAGCAATATAATAATTCTAATAATGCAAACTTACCTGCGGGTACTCCTCAAGTGTCATCCTTTCAAGTGGCAACTCCTCCTCAGGTGGCTATGCCTCATGTGGTGCCTGCTGAAGCAGCACCAGCTACACTGACCGGTCCTGGTCATAGCACTACTCACTCTTACCCAGTGTCTCTCTCAGCGGTGATGCCTGGTCAGGTACTTCTCTGCACTGCTGAAGTGGAATTGTTTAACCCTAAAACAAGTGAAACTCTTATTGCTAAAGCTCTTCTTGACGTTGGAAGTCAGTCTTCCTTCATATCGGAAAAAACACAAAGAAAAATGAATCTTGCTTGTTCTCATACAAGTCCTATGTTTATATCTGGTATAAATAACAGCCTAACTGACACTAATAAAATCTGTAATATTGAAGTTAGGTCACGTGTCAAGTCTTTTAAAAGGAATGTTTCGTGTCTAGTAATTCCAGAGATCACTGGTCAATTGCCTAGCGTTAAGGTTGACTCCTCGCACTTTAACCTTCCTGTATCTATTGAGCTAGCGGACCCTAGCTTCTACCTGCCCTCTGAGATTCATGTTTTGTTAGGGGCTGATGTTTTCTGGGACCTTGTCGGTGCAAGGCAAATAAAATTGGGTAAAAATAAACCCACTCTCCAAGAATCCACATTAGGATGGCTCATTTCTGGTCCTACTGGACAGAGCACTAACTCAACTACGCATTGTAATTTTTCTAGAGAGATTCGAGAATCCCTTACTAAATTCTAGGAACTTGAAGACATTCCTAATGCTACTTGTGAACCTAAATTATCTAAAGATGAAGAGTACTGTGAAACTCATTTTATTGAAAATACTATTCGCCTAGACTAGATGATGGCCGCTTTAGTGTCAAACTTCCTCTTCGCGAGATCCCGGAGGATGCTTTAGGCGACTCTTTTCATATCGCCAAAAGGCGCTTCTTTAATCTAGAAAGAAAGTTAATTAAGTCCAATACTAAAACCGAATATGCTTCCTTTATAAAGGAATACGAGTCCTTAGGGCACTTAACTGAAATTACTCGTCCTAGCTTTGGATACTACATACCCCACCACGCTGTGATTCGTGACAGCAGCGAGACTACCCGCCTTAGAGTAGTCTTCGACGCGTCTTGTAAAACTACTTCTACTAAATCTCTAAATGATATCCAGATGGTGGGGCCTGTAGTCCAAGATGACTTGATGTCGATTTTACTTAGGTTTCGACAATATGCTTATGTAGTCACAGGTGACATTGAAAAAATGTACAGGCAGGTGCTCCTTGATAAATCTCAGCGGCATCTGCAACTAATTCTCTGGCGAGATGATGAAAGCCAGCCTCTCAAAATCTTACAGCTTAACACTGTGACCTATGGAACCGCCTCGGCTCCATACTTAAGTACTAGGTGTCTTGCCCAACTAGCAGCGGAGTGTCAAGATGAAGCCGTTGCAAATACTATAAAACACCACTTTTATGTTGATGATCTCAACACCGGATCTAACTCTAAATCGGACTTAAAGACTACTGTCAAGAGTGTCATACAAAAACTTGCTGAAGGTTGCTTTCCACTGCGAAAATTCCGTACTAATTGTCCTGATATATTTGATGATATTTCGACAACTACTCAACCGCAGGACTTCAGTAAGGAGTCATCTGTTGGGACTAAAATGGGCACCTAACTCAGATACTTTGCAGTTCTCTGTAAATACTGATAAAATTACTAATGTAACAAAGCGCTCTATTTTGTCAAATTCTTGCAAAATCTTTGACCCTTTGGGTCTTCTATCAGCATGCACTATATTTCATAAAATTATACTGCAGAAACTATGGCTGCTGAATGTGGGCTGGGATGATGCTATCCCAGATGAAATAAAAAATACCTGGCTTGAGTTTCATGATAACACTAAGCATTTTGAAAAAATTCAATTGCCGAGAAATACTCTTTGTGACTCTCCTAAAAATGTAGAAGTACACTGTTTCACAGATGCATCGCAGGATGCTTACTCAGCATGCATCTATTTAAAATCTACTAATGACTCTGGAAATGTTTCAGTTAACCTACACTGTGCCAAAACTAAAGTGGCTCCCTTAAAGTCTGGGACTATACCGCGTTTAGAACTACTTGGAGCTTTACTTGGTGCTCGATTACATGCAAAATTCTTACAGGCTTGTAAAATACACATTTCACGCTCTATATATTGGACTGATTCAACAATCTTGCTAGGGTGGTTACACACTCAACCTAAAACTCTTAAAACCTTTGTGAACCACCGAATAGATGAAATTCGAGACTTAACTGATAAGAATGCATGGCGTCATGTACCTACAGATCTTAATCCTGCTGACTTAGCCTCTAGAGGCATTCAGCCAAATCTTCTTCCCAATAATAATTTCTGGTGGCATGGTCCTGAGTTCCTGTTGAAACCTGAGAATGAGTGGCCTCAGTATAGACACAATCCTGAGCCCTTACCTGAAATTAAAAAATGTTTTACTGGTCAAACTATATCTAATACTGTGATTCCGTTTGAAAAATATTCTAAACTCTACAAACTTCAAAGAGTTTTTGCTTATGTACTAAGGTTTATTAACAAATCAAGAAACAAAAATATTAAATTACCTGAAGAACTTACCTGCACTGAATTAAATCATTCACTTACTCTTCTAGCAAAGGCATCTCAAAAAGAATCGTTTGAAAAGGACATTCACTCACTGAAAACTAATAAATGTTTAAATCGAAAGTCGTCGATTATCTCCTTGAATCCATTCTTAGACGAAAATGGTGTCCTGCGGGTCGGTGGACGTATCGTCAATGCGGTCCATTGCCCGTACGATAAAAGGCACCCTATCTTGTTGCACCCTAAACATACTTTCACAAAAATGCTATTTATCAAAGAGCATATTCGCCTTTTACATTGTGGACCACAGCTATTGTTAAATTCTATTCGTGATCAGTTTTGGCCCACACGCGGCATATTATTGGCCACTGCGACTGTAAGGAAATGTGTCACTTGTCAAAGGTATCAGTGTAAAGCTCTGTCGCCATTAATGGGTAATCTCCCAAAACCTCGTGTTACTCCTGCACCACCCTTTGAGACTTGTGGCACCGACTTCGCCGGTCCGTTTTTAATCCTGAATAAAAAAGGTCGAGGCGCTAAAACCTCTAAATGCTACTTGTGCGTATTTGTTTGTTTTTCTACTAAAGCTGTACATTTAGAGGTCGTTAGTGACCTAAGCACTAGTGCCTTTATTTTGTGCCTTCGTAGGTTCATTTCCAGACGTGGAAAACCTCATACTATTTACTGTGACAACGGAAAAAACTTCGTTGGTGCTAACAATGAACTGAACAGACTGTTACGATCTTGTAAAGAGCCGGTCATTGAATTCGCGTGCAATGAAGGTATAACTTTTAAATTCTCACCTGCTTATGCTCCTCATTTCGGAGGAATTTGGGAGGCAGGAGTTAAAACGGCAAAATTTCACTTAAAACGTATTGCAGCTAATTCTAGTTTAACGTTTGAGGAATTATACACACTGTTCACGCAAATTGAGGCAATTATGAACTCGCGTCCTCTAACTTCTATGTCAGCCGATCCTTCTGATCTACTGCCTCTTACTCCTGGGCACTTCCTTGTGGGTCGACCTTTGACCTCACTACCTTCGCCGGTCATCCAGCGAGTCAGCGTCAATAGATACGAGCTGGTTGAACGGTTGCGGCAGCACTTTTGGGCCCGCTGGACCAAAGACTATTTGTCAAGCCTACAGCAGCGCGTCAAATGGAAGACAAGTAAACCAAACATCAAGATCGGCGACCTCGTTCTAATAATGGATGACCAGCTTCCGCCCATGAAGTGGCTCCTGGGGCGCATACATAAACTACATCCTGGACTAGACGGCATCTGCAGGGTTGTCGACGTACGAACTAAAGGCGGAATCATTAAGAGATCCGTCTCAAGACTCTGTGCTCTAGAAACATCCCATGAGCTCTTTGAAAGACAAGCTTTCAAGGGGGGGAGCATGTTGCCACTGGCAACACCGAATGATGACTGACAGCTGCGCGAGCGCGATGGTGGGAGCTTCCGGCCGCCATCTTACTTCTCGCTCTCTCCGGATCAAGACGCTCTCAACAATGTAAAAAGAGTAATGATTGATTGCTTGTGTAATCTTTGAAATATACTTGCTATAAAGTTCGGGTTTTATCTATTCTCTATCCTATCGCTCCGAACAATAATTGAAAAAATGACCTTCTGCTGGAGTTTCTTGCGCTTCTTCTCCGCAATGATGGTCTTGTCCGAAGCGCTGGTAGACTCACCCTATATTACCGACGTGTAAAGGAGCCCTCATGTGGCCTATTTACTGAATAAATATTTTGAATTTTGCTCACTGGCCCGGCCTTATCGATTCTAGCTAGAGAGTTAGGTATGCGAGTTGATTCGAGTTGCGAATCAACTCTATTCGAATCAACTCGTTTAGACTCTGATTCGAGTTAATCGAATCGGATAACTCGACTCGCCCATCGCTACTGTATATTTGTGTCATGGTAATGAGTGGAAGGACACCAATGAGTGAATGAGTGGTGGTTTTTGTGTGTTGTCCGATCCAGGCTGCTGCACTATAATGGTTTAGCTGGAATGGGAATGATTTCTTCCCAGTTGTCCCCAGTAGTGAGTGACTAATGGAATTAGTTTTCCCACTTGTCCCCAATGGTAGTCACCTAGAACCTGAATAAGAACTCTGTATAGACCTGCGTCGCTATTGCCCAACGCACTCGCAATCTCAATTGGCTTCAAAGCGCCAGGAATGACCCGGACCGGGGGTCATGACCCCTCTCCACCAGACGGCGCCCAATCTCCTTCACAAATGTTTTGGCCTCCGAACCCCAACAACCGGTCGTTTTTAAAAGTAATTGTAAACTTAAGAAATCCGAGCAAGATACAGATGGTTAATCATAAAATGTTTATCCATTCAGAGAATTGATTGGGTTCCTCTTCTCGCCATCCGTTTGCAGCCGGCCTGATGTCGGCTCGGCTTCGTCACAAACTTAGCCAATGTTGTAATTGTTTTACAAAAGATCATTGCGTAGCAGCGAAAAGGCTCCTGCGATATCTGTCAGGGACAATTTATTACTGTCTTATATTTGTTAAAAGTAGTAAGTAATTTTAACATACTGATGTATGGGTGACGACCAAAAAGTTGGACCACAGTTAAGCGCAGTTAACCATACAAACAACGAACACGAAAAAAGTTCCGTTGTGCGACGAAAAGTATACCTACAGGTCTGTGCCTACAATGGCTAATTTTCGTGTCACAACGGAAAAGTTTCATAGAAAATTTAATTGATCGAGTTAGCGTGCTTTTCGGTCCTTACCCGTATTCACAGATGCGGATTTCGTTAATGACTGATAGGAAGTTAAACAGTGGCTTTGTAATTAAAATAGGTGACTCAACCGTTAACTGGGAATCTCGTAAGCAGCCATGTACTTGACTCAGCGGTACTGAAGCCGAATATAGCTCTTGCCGATGCCTGTCGTGAACGTTTACTTTTTCAGGAGTTTCATGAATGAAATTTTTGATAAAAAAAACTGTGTTGTACACTCTACAGCGACAACCAAAGTGCGTCGAGACTCCAAGATATACGTGAATGTCACAAAAGGACAAAGCGTGTCGATCCGAGCGGTATCACTATGTAAAAGAAATATGATAAGACGATAGCGGATATCCTAACTAAAGGTGGTCTTAAAAACTAATTTTGTACATGATTTGAATTTCAAAATAGTAGAGCCTTGACACGTTACCTGTGCATGCCCCATATACGATGCAGGTCATCCGTGCAAACAGATTTTTTTGTAAATATGTTAGTTCACACGTGCAATCATATTACTTAAAAAGATTTAGCTCACAAGTGTATATTTTTATAACCCTTCAAGTTTACAAGGCGTTGTGCATCATATGATGCACTCGTGTCGTTTATTCCACAGAATGCATCATATATGGGGCATGCTCAGGTAACGTGTTAATATTAATGCATAACGCATATAGATATGTTGTGTGTCATGTAATTAGTATGCATAGGCTGCTACTTTCTGTTCATAAAATGTGAAGCGTGAGGGGAAGTCATTTTTTCATGAACGTCCATCCTAACACAGTCTATGGTACATCTTTAAAAAACCCCAAATCACGATCTCTATGCCCTCTTCTCCCTCTGCCAAGCCTTTGAACTCCGAACGCTATAAACCATAGAGGTAGTATAAAAACGGCTAATAGAATAGTACTCTTCGCACCTGTTACAAACGTCCTTCGTTAAAGCAAGCCGTCTATATATGACTGCTTTCGATTGAATTTCAAAAGTGTACCACTTTTAAGGTGTCTTTGTGTGACTCTGCGTTAGTGTGCGTAACTTTGCAGTCAGTGATGTGCAGTTTATCAATAATATTGACTACAAGGTGTGTTGCACACAGAAGAAAAAGGTGGTACGCTTGACATTTGGTTACACGGGATCTGTTTTCCTACATCTATGCTATAAACGTACTCGTATATTACGGTCACGAGAGTTAATTTGGGACCCATTTCAAGATAAATATGTTTGAAGTCGTCAATGTCATTATAGATGTCAAGTCATTTGTAACTTTAAGGAAACGCAACCTTATTGTTGTAGAATGTCAGATTGACTTTGGACCTAAGGTTGGTGCCGAGTGCCGAATTAAATCTAGTGACTGTACCGCAATAAATATATTCTGTGAAATAAATGACGTGAAGATATTTCCAAGTGTTTCCTTGAGCTCCCCACTCCGCTTCATCAACTCTTCCACCTTCACAAACATGCCGTTAAAATCAGTAACCTACTCTACAGAATATCACCTTCGCAAAAGATCATACTACTCGTAGCAAAACATCATATACGCATAACATCATACTAGCAAAACACGATATTCGCAAAACATGATATTTACAAATAGTCGGGTTTTGTTATAAAATCGTAGGTACTCGTAGGTTTAGGTTATGTTAGATTTATAGCAGGCCCGGAGGGCCAAACTATACAGAAATAGGAGCTCCGCAGTAGTGGAGCTCCGTTGTCACTGTCTAATTCATGTCTTAATAACAGTTAAGTTTTGCTAATGTGATGTTTTGCTACTATGATGATTTGCGAATGTCATGTTTTGCGAATATGATATGATATGACCGTACATATGCGTACTTACTTTAGGGTTGTCACCGATAATAAACAAGGCATTTTTTTTAAATAATTGTTTCCGACAAATACAAATCGGTTTATATTGTGACAACGAACAACAAGCACCTACGGGCAAGTACCTGAACATGGAAGCCTTAGGGTAAACAGACTGTTAATTCGGGAGCCGGAGCTCTGTCTCAGGTCGAACTAAACCGTGTGTCTTAAAGTGGTATCCCATAGCACGTTTGCGCTAAGTAATGTTTGGCAAGGTATACATTTTCATGTAGACATCATTAACCATAATTTTACATTACCTGAGCATCTAAAGACCTTATCTTATTTGTACTAGTCAGGCATAAAATATACATACATACAAACCTTCACGCCTTCATTTCCAGAGTGGGGAAGGCAGTGCTAAAGAATGACCAACAGCTCTAAAAATTTGTTGATAATTCTGTAACCACATTTTGCATAAAATATTTTGTATGACAAACATTATTTAGGGCAAACATGTTATGGGATATGTCTAGGACAATCGTTGTTATGAGTTATGAAGCAGCTAAAAAACCACCACCCAACCCTCTTCCCCTGTCAACTCCCTCCCCCCTAAACCCCTCAATAGGTTAGGTTAGGTTAATTTAATGAACAGTGATTAAAACACATAATAAATTGAGTATTTTTTTTATGAATATTATGGCTAACATGACAACTCTATTTAGGGCTATTCAATATTATACTTTTCGAATATTAGTATATATCAGCGTTAGGGCAAACAGTATTCGACCAAACTATGTTAGTACAGGAGTTAATGTACGTTAGGACAAACAATCACTATGACTAACGATATTACCTAATACCTAGGGTATTAAAATATAGGACAAATAACATTATGAAACCAGAGGTAGCCGCTTTTTTTTGTCAATTACTTCCCAAAGTGAATCTTCATATGCGTAATCAAGATGGAACGCTGCCTAAACGTTTTCTTGCACACGTCACAAACGAGGTTTGCTTCGGAATGAGTCTGTTTATGCTTCCACAGAAATCCGAGTTTCTTATACGTTTTGTTGCAAATATCGCAAGCGAAGGGTCTGTTGTTGGGCAGCGAGTGACGCTGCTTATGATCATTTAAAGCACTAGGTAATCTAAACTGCTCATCACGCATGTAACGGCGCTGTTCGACACCCGTGTGAGTAAACATGTGAGTAGATAACAGTGAGCGACGTACAAAACTTTTCTTACAAATGTTACAGAAGTATGGTTTTACCTCAGAGTGAGTCTGGATAATGTGCTTTATCAAACTTGAGCGGTATGAATACTCTTTCTTACACACATCACAAACGAGTTGTACACCAGAGTGACTCCTCATATGCACCCGCCAACTGTAGCGTGACCTCCACGCTTTGGAGCAAATGTCGCAAGTGTAGGGTTTTCCGTCAGGATGCGAGTGATGCAGCATATGTTCATTGAGACCCTCGCGAAGCCTAAACTGTTTTTTACAGATGTCGCACCGGTGAGGCTTGACCCCGGAGTGAATAAGCATGTGTGAAGCTAAACGGCTGCTAATATGAAAGCCTCTATTACAAACTTCACAGGGGTATGCTTTTAACTCGGAATGAGACCGCATATGCCGTTTCAGTTGGCGCCTCGTAAATTCTTTGTGACACACATTACAAACGACTTTTGCGTCTGTGTGAATCTGCACATGCTCATACAAGTCTGTGAGGTACTTATACGTTTTCTTACACACAAAACAAGCGAATTTCACTTCGGAGTCAGTCTGGTCTTCGGGTTTCCTCAATGATTTGATGCAAGTTTCACAAGCGTAGGGTTTGCCATCAGGATGAGAGTGAAACTGTTTTTTACAGATTTCGCACTGGTGCGGCTTGCTCCCCGTGTATATGAGCACATGTTTGTTCAATTTTAGTAGACTGGAGAACGATTGGTTACATATATCACATAAGTGCGTGTTTTGTTGAGAATGTTTTTTATTATGTTTAGTGAACTGAATCTTGTTTTTAAACTCTATTTGGCAAATTCTGCACGTGAAGTGATCACGCTGGTGATATTGTAAGGCGGAGAGATTAGTAAACAGTTTCTCACAAACCTTACACATGTAAGGTTTCTGTTCGTAACGTTGAAGATGCCGAATTAAATAAGTCTTAGAGGAAAACTTACTGCCGCAATTATCACACAAGTAATTGTTTGTTTTATGACTGAAACTGCAATTCGAAGATAGAGTTACACTATCACTTTGAGCATACATGGGAGATTTTAATCCGTTTGTTTGGAAATGTGTTTTGTGACAAATAGTAAATGTATCGTCGGGGTTGGTCTCAAGTTTGGCGGGGCCAGGCCTGAGTGCGGAGAGCGTGTCGCGGCCCTGCGCCCCCTGCGAGCGCGCGTCCTCGGCGCCGACTGCGGCTGACTGCGCGCGCATCAGCGCACCAGCTGCGGCATCATCCAATGACTCTGAAACCAAAGAGTACGAGTAAAGACATTGCAGGCCCCTAGTGTAATTGAAATAAATATAATACTAATAAAAACTTAAAATAGTACTTTAAGAACACATACGCATACACACTTGCACGCGGGTTAACACTTACGCATGCTCGCGCGCACCACCCCGGGACGTATGGTCACCGGCATGGAAGTAAACCGTGTGCAAAAACCAAAAATAGGAGTCATTGGAGGTGCGTTATGAGGGGCACTCTGAAATGATCGCGAACGGGTTATTTCGGAGCGAGCTAAATGATTAAAAAAATCTACGTATACATAGATAGATACTTCAAAGGTATACACTCATCAGCTCAAAGAGCTGCTAGTATATTATAATAAATCATTATTATTATAGTAGTTAGTATATTAGTTGATAGGTGGCACTTCCCACTGCTCCAGCAGCAGACACTGCTCCACACTGTTTCTAAAACTAATAATAGAGTATAAGATTTTTAATATAAGTAAGTAACTAATGCCTATGGATTTTATGTCCCAAATAAATGTTTTGTATTTATTTTTATTTACTATAATTAGTAGTTACCGGGCTCGGCTTGTGCTCACACCTCTTACCTTTCACACAGTATTGATACATTTATTCTTATGTATATGAATAAATGTATCTATACTGTGTGCCAATAAATAATAAATAAAAAATAAAAAAACAGAATATGTGCATACATGTTTTCATTTGATACTAGACTAAACTACATTTTTTAACGGCCCGCTTATATACTCCCCAAATCCGCCATATTATATTGAACTTCATGGGACGTGACATCGCCACACACATCCACACGTGATTAATTGTCTTTAACTTGGGAGGGTGCTTCACTCAAAGGCCTATTTTATTGACCACCATTGTACACCTCATGTATAAAATTATAAATATAGGCTGAATGGGTTTGTGTCTAACTGAATAAATCATCAAATCAACTAATCCTCTCTCCTGGTGCACTGAGCATGTGTCGGTCCTTTCGTAAAGTACAAAAACAAGACATGGCATAACCTAAAACAGCCTTCCAAATACTTGAATATTTTTAAACCCTAGTTTCATACTACAACAAGCCCAAGCATAAAACAACATTTCCTTAAAAAAAACTAGCGACCTGTACTCTATACCCACCATACTTAACTACACCACAGCATGTCTGTCGAAGTATTCTAAGTACAGATCAATGATATGTTTACATTTTCGGACCTTATTTCAATGGAATAATGTGAAAAATATCCTTTGACGTCGACTGTACCAGCCCCGTGCCTTAAAAGTTTCAACATACACTCCAAACCTTCCAGGCTAACTGCCCTGGGTGAGCGGCGACACCCGTTTCCCCCACACCCGGCACTCACCGTGTAGCGCGTAGGCGATGTCCTGCGGCTGCAGCCGCTCCGGGCCCAGCACGAGCTCGTTCTTGACCTCGTGCTCGGCGAACACGCCTGCGGCCGCCTCGTCCGCGCCGTCGTCCCACTGCGGCTCCTCCTTGCCTAGCACCGACGCGCCGACATCCGAGGCACTCATTGTAACAGTTTAGAAAGGAGACAAAAACCGACAAAGATCACCTCCGGGTAGCGCGAAACGGTAACATGACTAAAGTTCACTCCTGCGATTAGCAAGACAACCTTTATTAAACAGTGTTATTGTAATCTGCATGGTCACGAACGAATTAAACATAATATGTTGATATTATCAACAATATAACCATTAAAATTTGACATGAGAGAGGCACAGATTATAGGATATGGAGAGAGGTTTTATTTTTTGAAGCTTTGGTTTTTTTTTTATGCTTTGGCTACTAGGCCATTAGCTTCAAACCAATTAAAGCTTTGGCTATTCACCACAGGCCTTGTAATTTTTCTTCAACTCAAAAATAGATCATAAAAAAAGTAAATTTTACGAGTTAAAGATTTTCCGGATTGCATATCATGCACGGCGCTTGGTGCTAGGGTTTTACGGACTTAGTAGCTAATGATTAGTACTTTACTTGTCACATAACAATTCAAACTACATTAATTAATTTAAAATTCTACCATTTACTTTTTCAAGCAGGCCTAGGATCAAGGCCAAATAATTATGCAGTGTCCCGGAAAATTGGCAAATAACTCCTGTTTATAAAATACAATCTAGGCACATGATACATCCGAGATATATCATCTGAAAGAGCATGAATTAGCGAAGTTTTCAAAGAAGTTGAAGTGCTTGACCTCTCACTATTTTTAAAGCGATACTTTGATGGGCTTTTAGTTTATTTTAAGTCCTTTTAATCTTTTATTTACTTATAGCCTGGGCTTTTTAGTAGTTATTTGTACAAGATTTCAATTCTCACAGAACATAGCAACAGTTAAGATACAAGTCAAAAAATATTGGCGGTTTTATTCATGTTTCTTTAGAATTATTTGATTTTAAGATTTTAAGCAATTTATGCTGTCATTTTCCCTGTGTGGTTGCCGGGTTAGAATAGTGCCACTCCATGTCTACGCCCTGCCCTACGCTCCCTTTATGGTATAATAAATCTATAAAATACCTAATAATATTTTTTATTAGCGTCATAGGAAATCTCTGCTGTACAGAACAGGGTTACGTTTTCAAAATGACGGGAGTTTTTTCTAGGTTTGGACTAACCACATTACTATGCAGTATGCCGGCCCCTTTAAGGTTAAGTACGGCAGCATGGTTAAGGTATCTTCATCATTTTCTCTCTTAACAGAGAGGTCGGGGTCATCCATGTCGTCATATTATAATTAGTTCCTATTTGCATTTATTTAATAATGTCAGTGTGGGTTTCAGGGTGTCAATTGTGTGTAGAACTGTTTGGTACAAGAGAAAAGATTATGGTGCGAGGCTTGGGGTGGCTCTGGAAGAGGTGGAAGCTCCTGAAGGGGTCGTCTTTGACGTAACTGATAAAGATGAAATATTTGTATTCAGTAAGTAGACCGCACGGGCACTTTTCCACGTCAAAAATATACCAGCGCTTCCCAAAAGGACCCCACTCCAGGGCCCACACTGAAAAGTGGAACAAATTGAGCTGTTCTCCATGTTCCGGAACAACTGTTTATTCCAACGTAGAATGAGTTTGGCGATCCAGCGGAACGGCCAGGGCTGACGAGCTCGTACGTTGGAGAAATAAGGTAACGTAAATAAAACAATGCATTACAAGGAGAGGAGCCCAGCTAGAGAGTGGACACTATCGTCAAGTGGCAATATTTTATTTTATCATTATAGAATCGTAATTAACTTACCTACGCATAAACCGACACATCTAGACACGCGGCAGCGTGTCCAGACAAGTTCAAGAAAAAGGAACTGGCGAGCGCAGCCGTGTGTTATTTACACGAACCGTTTGGAGCCACTTTTGACCCCTCAATAACTCCAAATCTACTTAACATAAAAACATGAAATTTGGTATATGTATTAAAACCCTTTAGATCAACTAGAACCCTAAATTTCATAAATAAAAGTGAAACGGTTATTGAGATATAAACGTCTAAAAATCGGCATTTTTACCACTGACTGACTGACTGACTGACTAATCATCAAAAACCTAACCCACTTCCAGGTGACCTAGAAGGTTGAAATTTGGCATGCAGATGGGTAATTATGCGTATACAAATAAAAAAATCTGAAAACAGTGATTTTATAAGTTTTATTATTATTATTATTTTATTTTATTATTTATGCTAGTTACCTCAGAACTCCGTCATTTATTAACCGATTTGGAAAATTCTTTTTTTGTTTGAAAGGGCACACTGTCTGATTGGTCCCAATGTCACCAGGTCAGAATCTGATGATGGGGTCCTGGAGAAATTGAGGGAACTCTTCAAATAATTTGGGTATAGCTATATCGATTTGGGTATTTTGTATATATACACCGTGTTTTTTTTGAGTTACGATAACTTCGGCATATTACTAGGTATATCCATAGAAAGTAATTGGTAGATTAGATTTTTTTATATTGCAAAAAAAAAAAAACACTGTTTAGAACAAAGTTATGGAATGTTATATCTTTGATCATTCTAAAAGGGCCTTTAGAGTTAACTAATAGTGATTGTCAAATAATACGTCAATGTTGGCGTAACCATGGAATTAGTAAGTAATAACGAACATCTGGAAGGTGCATTCCACCGATAACGCGAGCCGAAAGAAATGTACCTGTATGTGGATCTGGGGATCTGTGTATTCCGTGTGGTCTCTCGAAATTGACACTTGAATGACAACTTAATACTAGATTTTGTATGAAAGCTTTCAATGCTTGTATTTTGTTCTACCTGCTCTTATTACGAAGTTCAAGACGGCAGCTACTTTTTCTCAGTCTGTCCACGGATTCATTGACGGTTGACGGTTGACGTATTGATTACCAGATATCGATTTTGGAGACAATCAGTTGAATTGAATAACTAAAAAATTCAAGATGGCGGCTACTGTTCCTCAATTTGTCAACGGATTAGCTGTCGGAGACCACACAAATCCAAAGATCCACAGATATCGATTCGGGAGTAAGTTGAATAAGTAAGAATAAGAGTAACAGTTGAATAAGTAAATATTGTTTCGTTTACTGCCCCACCGGCTTGTAAAATTAATTTGTCCGTAAATTGCCATTCAAATATGGTCACCTTTAGAAAGGGACGCAGTAAGCTTTAGTACATTTCTTTCGGCTCGCGTTATCGGTGTAGTGCACCTTCCAGATGTACGTTAGTACTTACTAATTCCATGGACGCGTATACAAACCTAACAATTGGAAACTCTTTACTCATAAGAATTAAAAGAAAATTGTTGTTATCAATTAAGAGCCTTTTACACTAGTTTAACGTGATTAACTGATTAAATTTAAAAATTAAATATCTTTAAAACCGTAAGAGTTATTATTTGTCTGTCTTTGGGAAATTAACTTTATTTGACCTAAAGAACGTTCCCTTAAAGTTATCGTAAATCAAAAAAAACACGGTGTATACGAGTATATAGCACACATATATTAACTCGTGCATATATACTTTTGAAGAGCACTATTTGGTGAAGTAAAACTGATGATGATGAATGAAGATCACAGATTCACCGGAACTACTCAGTAATTAGTGTTTGTTTATTGAAACGCATGCCAACTTATTTGACAAAAATAAATGATATCCCATCAAAAACATACATGTGAAAATGCAAGCCAAGTTCAATGTTAAGAATATGCAATGCGTGTTTATCGACTTCACTGACAAAAAAAAAGAGATCTAGATGGGTGCCAAGTTCCGTAGATAATCCTTATATTTATTTATTAAGAACATACCTACAACATTCTAAAATAAATTAAAAACACAATTTCTTATTTTTTCTGCTACAACAATATTTGCTATTAAGTATAACTTCTTATATTTCAACACCCAAATTATTTACACAAAGCAAATAACTTAGGATAAACTGAAGCTTAAAATCTGACTTGGCTAGTTTTCATATTTGTTATACGCAAGTTACTGTATTTTTATATTGTATGGTCATATTTTACTCTTCGAAATAATTGACTTGCTGGTAAAAAACTAGCCAAGTCAGATTTTGAGCTTCAGTTTATCCTAAGTTATTTGCTTTGTGTAAATAATTTGGGTGTTGAAATATAAGAAGTTATACTTAATAGCAAATATTGTTGTAGCAGAAAAAATAAGAAATTGTGTTTTTAATTTATTTTAGAATGTTGTAGGTATGTTCTTAATAAATAAATATCAGGATTATCTACGGAACTTGGCACCCATCTAGATCTCTTTTTTTTTGTCAGTGAAGTCGATAAACACGCATTGCATATTCTTAACATTGAACTTGGCTTGCATTTTCACATGTATGTTTTTGATGGGATTACATCTTAATTAAAACTATGTTACAGTCACTTTGAATAAAATTTTAATAATTCCTTAATACAGTGCGTGTCTTCCATACAAACGTATATTTCGACAACAGTTGACATGCATCCTAATTAACTTGGACTTAATGTTTTTTTCAACTGACGTAGATTTCTACGATTAGTACAATAATAACACTAGTTTGGATATCGATATACGGTAGTTGAGTGAGAATTCCAATACATTGCTCCTCGATGGACACTTTAAAAATGAATTACGCGATTGTTGGAGCTATTAGCTTCATTCATTCTTTATATAATTTGTAGAGCTATAACCTTCGTTTAGTTTAAATATATGTTCGTATGGAAGACAGACACTATATGTATACTAACTGTACAATAAGTCCACATACACATACATACATAAACTCACGCCTTTATTCCCAGAGTGGGGTAGGCAGAGCTAGGTACAGAATTACCAACAACTCTAAAAACTAGCTTGCTTGCTTTTTTTTTCCATGCCTTGTTTATTACTAGCAGTTTTAATTTTTTTTAAAATACAATAGAGACTACGGGGTGCTTGGGGTCGGAAGCTACTGTCTTCATTAGTAAATTGGATGGAAGTATGGAATGGATTGACTGGATGGAGGTAGATTAGGGAAGTGGGACGCCGAATTAGAGGGGGTCTGACGCCCGCGCGGGTTCGTACCAAGCTTCCTTTGGTGAAAAGGTTGTCTTTCGTCATTCAACGCGGGTAGCGCGGCCAGCGTGATGGACAGCTTGGGGCCAGGTGCTACTCAAGAGGGACTTTTTGACTAAGCATAGCTAGTCTGTTAAGATTTTAATGAATACATGAAGTAATACTTAAGAAAAATTATTACAATATCAATTTACCTACTCCAAAAATATTTACCTTTTTAACTTAAAAGAATGAGGTTTTGCGTTTGATCAGTAAGAATGTGAAGGGTTGTGGGCTAGACACGTCAGCAATGTTCAGGAGGCCATTAATAAAACCGTAACACTGGCTATGGCGTTGTATTAACAATGAAATCATAAATAATTCGGTCAACACGAAATAAACAACGCTCAGTAAGGAGAGTAACATGCCCAAACGGCAGGGTTTAAAGAGCGACCACCTGCCAAAAGGCAGGGTACTGCCTGACACAGGCCGCGCGACCGGACGCAGGGCAGTAATCTACAAGCCACGAACCAACAGGTTGGGTGCGATCTGAGAAACAAGGTAGCGATATACAAGTCGCGCTACAAAAAGCAATTACAGTACGCGCCGAAAAACGCGGTCAGCGTGTCGAAACTTGGTGCCAAAAGACAAAGAACAGCAACTGCCTACGGGCAAGTAGCTAATCTATAGCGAGGCAGGGCAGGCATGGAAGCTGTTAATTCGGGAGCCGGAGCTGTCTCGAGTCAACTATCAGACCGACTGCCGGCACAATTGGGTATCACCTATCGCACACCACATTGCACAGCATGTTTAAACTTTTTTTCAACTATATTTATACATGGCCACCGCGTTTATTTGACAATTAGTTCCCAAAGTGAATCTTCATATGCGTAATCAAGATTGAACGCTGCCTAAACGATTTCTTGCACACGTCACAAACGAATTTTGCTTCGGAGTGAGTCTGTTTATGCTTCCACAGATATGTGGGTCTCATATACGTTTTGTTGCAAATATCGCAAGCGAAGGGTCTGTTGTTGGGCAGAGAGTGACGCAGCTTATGATCATTTAAAGCACTAGGTAATCTAAACTGCTCATCACGCATGTAACGGCGCTGTTCGACACGCGTGTGAGTAAACATGTGAGTAGATAACCGTGAGCGACGTATAAAACTTTTCTTACAAATGTCACAGGAGTATGGTTTTACCTTAGAGTGAATCTTGATATGCTTTACTAAACTTGAGCGGTACGAATACTCTTTCTTACACACATCACAAACGAATTTTACACCAGAGTGACTCTGCATATGCACCCGCCAACCCACGCGTGAGCTCCACGCTTTGGAACAAATGTCGCAAGCGTAGGGTTTTCCTTCGGGATGAGAGTGATGCAGCATATGTTCATCGAAAGTCTGGCGACGCCTAAACTGTTTATTACAGATGTCGCACCGGTGAGGTTTTAGCCCGGTGTGAATAAGCATGTGTTCAGCTAAACTATTATTATTCTGAAAGCCTTTCTTACAAACGCCACAGGGGTATGGCTTTAACTCGGAATGAATCCGCATATGCCTTCTCAGTCTGCGTCTCGTAAATTCTTTCTTACACACAGTACAAGCGACTTTGTGAATCTGCGCATGCTGATACAAGTCTGGGAGGTACTTATACGCTTTCTTACACACAAAACAAGCGAATTCGGAGTCAGTCTGGTCTTCGGGTTTCCTCAATGATTTGCTGCAAGTTTCGCAAGCGTAGGGTTTGCCATCAGGATGAGAGTGAAACTGTTTTTTACATATTTCGCACTGGTGCGGCTTGCTCCCCGTGTATATGATTACATGTTTGTTCAGTTGTAGTCGACTGGGGAACGATTGGTTACATATATCACATCGCGTGTTTAGGTTGTGGTTGAGCAAATGCTTCATTAAAGTTTCGCGCCGCTTATAAGCTTTGTAACAAATGTCGCAAGAATGTTTTCCAGTTGAGTGAATTATATTATGTTTAATGAAGTGACTCTTGTTTTTAAACTCTTTTTGGCAAATTCTGCACGTGAAGTGATCACGCTGGTGATATTGTAAGGCGGAGAGATTAGTAAACAGTTTCTCACAAACCTTACACATGTAAGGTTTCTGTTCGTAACGTTGAAGATGCCGAATTAAATAAGTCTTAGAGGAAAACTTACTGCCGCAATTATCACACAAGTAATGGTTTCTTTTATCACTGAAACCGCAATTCGAAGATAGAGTTACACTATCACTTTGAGCACACATGGGAGAGTTTAATCTGTTTTTTTTTAATAATGTTTGGTGTGTAAATGTATCGTCGGGGTTGGTCTCAAGTTGGGCAGGGCCAGGCCTGAGTGCGGAGAGCGCGGCGCGGCCCCGCGCCCCCTGCGAGCGAGCGTCCTCGGCTCCGGCTGCCGCGGACTGCGCGCCTGTCACTGCACCAGCTGTGGCTTCCGATGACTCTGAAACCAAAGAATGCGAGTAAAGAAGTTGCACGTCCCTAGTGTAAATGAAGTATATATGATAGTAAACCGTGTTCATTTCAAGTATGTATGTATGTATGTAAACGCTTTATTGTACAAACAAAAGAGATAACTATTATAAAATAGACAAAAACATAAAAGGGATGTACAAAGGCGAACTTATTCCTTTAAGAGATGTCTTCCAGACCTTTGGAATAATTAATTTACAATTAATAGCCAAATAAGTACAAAATGTGGTTACAGAATTATTAACAAGTTTTTAGAGTTGTTGGTAATTCTGTAGCTCTGCCTACCCCACTCTGGGAATAAAGGCGTGAGTTTATGTATGTATGTATGTATGTAAGTACAACACTAAAAGTACTTTAATTTCTATTAATATCCACAGATAAAATACATAAACATAAACATATATACATATAGTATTCACTAAAAAGTGTACAATCACATTTCACTACAGATTTATAATAAATTAATTAGAAATTTACAAAAATAAACGAACAAGACACGAGAGACGCAATGACAAGCAAGCAATATGACGTGAATATAACGGACGAAGTGTGACAACAGGTTATATAACAGGAACTGTGTACTGATTGAGTATGTGGGCCATTGTCTGCCGTGTGAAGTCCATATAAAAGTTTTTTGGTTCCTAGTTGCGCTAGACTGAGTGCACCCGCACGACCCTCAGTGAATTCCTTTAAACATAGACTTGATAAGTTTTAAAACTTAATAGACACAAGTGCAGTGATGTACACGCATCAGCTCAAAGAGCTGCTAGTGTATTATAAAATAAATCATTATTATTATAGTAGTATATCAGTATTACAGTAGTTGATAGGTGGCACTTCCCACTGCTTCAAACGCCTTCTTGGCTAACTGCACCGTCAAAAGCACATGACATGTTAGAGCTCCTCCAGATAACTGCGCAACTCACGAGGGTGAGCGGCGACACCCGGTTCCCCCTCACCGGCACTCACCGAACAGTGCGTAGTCGATGTCCTGCGGCTGCAGCCGCTCCGGGCCCAGCACGAGCTCGTTCTTGACCTTGTACTCGGCGAACACGCCTGCGGCCGCCTCGTCCGCGCCGTCGTCCCACTGCGGCTCCTCCTTCCACAGCACCGACGCCCCGTCATCCAAAGCACTCATTGTAACGGTTTAGAAAGGAGAGAAGAACCGACAAGGGTCACCTCACCCCGGATCGCGCTGTTTACAAAAGTTGAATTGACCGGTTAGCAGAACGTAGCACGGAACGGTAACATGACTCAAGTTCACTTCTACGATTGGTAAAATAACCTTTATTAAATACTGTTATTGTAAGCTGCAAGAACACAAACGAATTAAACATATCAACAATACAATAACCATTCAAAATTGACATGAAAGGATTACTTTTTTTTTATTAAATGAAGCTTTGGTTTTTTTTTATTGAAGCTTTGGCTACTAGGCCATTAGCTTAAATTATTTGGCTATTAACCACAGGCCTTGTAATTTTTCTTCAACTCAACAATATATCGCAGGTAAAGTATATTTCACGAGTTGAAGATTTCCCGGATTGGATCATGCACGATGCTTAATGCTAGGTTTACACGGGCTTAGTAGCTAATGATTAGTACCTACCTGTCACTAATACTCGTCACATAAAAATTACAAACTAAATTAATTAATTAAAATACAAAACTACTATTTACTTTTAAGCATGTCAAGATCAAGGCCAAAGAATTATGCCAAAATTCCATCAAAATTGGCAAATAACTCTTGTTGATAAAATAAAATCTAGGCATAATGATATCCATGATACATCGTTGGAAAGAGCATGAATCAGTGAAGTTTCCATAGATCTTGAAGTGCTTGACCTATTTTTTTTTTAGCTATGTTGTTTCGTCGGGTTGAGTCAAGCAATGTGCTTGATGCAATGGCTTGATGCAATCCTAGAAATCTTCAACTCGTTTAATTATACTTTATCTATGTTGTGGTTGAAGTATGTGGACTAACCATCTATAATCTGTGTGAATAACTAAGGCTTGTGGTTGAAAATGTTTACTTATCACGAGATTGTTTTTCTAATCGCACCTAGGAGTCATAGGGCTGTATTAATAAACTCATCTTGGCTGAGAGGCCTGTCACAAGATACGTCAAAGTAAACGTCAAACCATAGAACACTGTCATTTTTGACACATCTCGAGACGAACCTTAGAGTTGAGATTAGTTTATTAATACGGGCCTTAAAGTGAACTTTCTTTCTTGATGCCGGTCAATTGTGTATTTTCAACTTTTGTAAACAGCGCGATTGGGGTGAGGTGACCCTTGTAGGTTCTTCTCTCTTTTCTAAACCCTTACAATGAGTGCTTCCGATGACGGCGCGCCGGTGCTGGTGAGAGGGGAGCAGCAGTGGGACGACGGCGCGGACGAGGCGGCCGCAGGCGTGTTCGCCGAGCACGAGGTCAAGAAAGAGCTCGCGCTGGGCACGGTGCTGCTGCGGCCGCAGGACATCGCCTTCGCGCTGCGCGGTGAGTGCCGTTGAGGATGTCGTTGCTCTACAGGGTGTCCCAGAAACCGAAGTCAACCCACCTAGGGCTGATATATCGCCTTTTCGAATACGAAATAATTGGTATGAGGGTTACTGGCCTATAATTACCCATTTCCGTTTTATCTCCCTTTTTAAAGAGCGGCTTACTACAGCCTTTTTTAATAACTCTAGAAAAATACCCTGCGCTAGAGAAAGATTTATAACATGTGCAAGTGGCTCAGCATTAACAAACATACTCTTTTGTAACATTTGTCCTTAAGTGATCATAACCTACAGCGTTTGAATTTTTGAGCTTTGATATAATTTGGGTTATTTCTGTTATGTTTAATGGCCGTATAAAAAATGTGAGCTCATTATTATCAATATAAATAAACAAAGAAATAAAATAAATTTATTCAGAGAGAACGCACACAGAGCGAAAGTAACAATGTTTTACAGCACAATTATATTTAAAAAAAATACAGTTTGTCGAAAACTTGGCAGTTATACAAAGCAGAGCAAAATAGAATAGTGTATATAATTATGAATAGTGTCTGAAGCGAATTTCTAATCTAATAAATTATCAGTAACAACGTTAGTGAAACAATTGTTAAAACATTCCGCAATTCCTTGTGGATCATCAACTTGTTTATTTTGCACTATAATACCATTTACGGACCTCCTGTTACAATATGATGACGTATATGTTTTTATGATGTTTCAAACTGCTTTACACTTGTTGTTTTAGAATATATTTCATATTTACACCTTTATGATGCGAGAGTATACATTTTTTTGTAATAGGCAAGAATATTTTTTATACCTTAATTTACAATGTTTTGATTTTCTACTCAACAAATGCAGATTTGTTTGTGTTCAATTTTGCAGTGATTTTGTTATCAAACTATTACTTTTAAAGACTTATACAGATATACATAACTATAGGCCATCTAAAATTCCAAACAAGGATGTTAACAGTTGTGCCTACACACAACTGTCCTTGTATCCAGAATACCTAACCTGCAAATCAATTAATGACAAATGTTTGGCCTTAACGGGGATCGAATCCGGGGCTGCTAGCTTTGTAGGCAGAGGACCAATGAGGCTAACCGTGTCTTTAGCGTCTCTTTCTGGTGATTGTTGTATCTACTTATATCAATAGTGCTCAAAATATGCTGACGCACCATAAATTTAGCGACGTATCTTATGCGTCACGTTTTTAACGCATACTATCAACACCGGTGCTCAAAATACGCACGTTGGATGTGTCAGATTTTGGATCAGAGAAATTTGGCCAGGATGTAGCTCTACGCGTGCTGACACGTGGACTTGCTCAGGCTTGGAGTCCAACTTAAGGTGAGGCCAGCAAGGGTTGCCGCTGCCTGCACTAGCTTTGGCAAGTTGGATCTGGATATGAACTCTGTAATAAGTCAAATGTAAGTTAATATAAAAATTTCCTAAAGATTAACTTTTGTCACAAAAATAGTATTCTTCAACTTTCATGCTATGATTATGTCGATACTAGCTTCTACCCGCGATGATTTCGATTTACGTTATTCCCTCAAGAACTTTTAAAATTTTCTGGGATGAAATGTAGCCTATGTATTAATCCACGGTATAAGTTATTTCCATTCCAAATTTCGTCCAAATCCGTCCAGCCGCTGCAGCGTGAAGGAGTAACACACACACAAACTTTCACGTTCATAATATTAGTAGGATAAGTACCTAATGCTGCTGGCTTAACAGCTGGCACATGCTGAGTTGGGACCGTTTCACAACAACTTTTTTTATTATTATTATATGTCTTTTCTTTTATTCTTTTTAAGTGTGTGTTGTTGTGAATAAATATTTTTATTATTATTATTATTATTAATAATATGTTATTTATATACTTACCGTGAGTTGACAACAAAAACATCTTTTCAATACCAACTATGTGCTATTGCCCATAAACATGTGTTTTCTCAAGACTATGACTTCAAGACTGCAATCCCAGGCTTGTACGATGGGTACTAGACAATTATAAACAAACTTGTAAAGAGAAATACATAGAAAATATCCAAGACAGATACATATTCGCCTAAACACACTAACCTCCATTTAGCATAATGGTGGTCATGTTGCCACTTCATTTTCGTTATCAACATATTCATAGCATAACTGCATTACTTACGTAATGGCATATGTTCCAAATTTTACAGGAAATATGTTAAAATTCAAATGAATAAACAAATAAATACAAACAAAGGTTAATAAAATAATGTTCAAACATACAATTTTCATTTCTTGCCAAACTAGCTACTCAGTCTTGTATGCAAATATGTTTGGTTGTCGTTAGTAGTTTTTGCGTCTGAAAGATAAAAAGCTTATTACCTACATGTTTATAACAATGGCTTATAATTAAAGAGTTTGCTAGTTTTATACAAATCTTGATACAAAATGTAAGTAGGTAAAAGGGAAAAAGGGGTTCTTTTTGGCTGCAAGTTTTTTTTTATCAATGTCATATTAATTTATTATAAAATTTCTAGTAACATTCTTACACAAATTGAATTACTTACTCTTTACTATGGATAGGTACAATCACCACCCGCGAATGTTACGCCACTTGCCACTCTTCTTAATTTAGCCGTGTACATATCTCGGGTAATATGTCAAGTCGGCTGTCAACCTAAAATGCATTACACGGTTAAATTAAGAAGAGTGGCAAGTGGCGTAACATTCGCGGGTGGTGACTGTACTATTATAGAAAACCTAGCAACTAGCCAGCGGCTTTGTCTCTACTAAGTTTATAATTGTTTATGAAAACGTAATTCCTTAGTGTAGCCTAAATGCAAAATGAAAATTACAAACCTTCATAAACAAATTAAAAGTATAATAAATTTATGCAAACCAACATTCAAACAGATCATGTACAGATAGATATAGTAGGTAATCATACGCCAATATGTTTTGCTGGATCTTGCTTTTTAGTCGACTTTTAGTACCCACCAGTAAGCTAATTAACAAGCAAGACAAAGTTATCTAAGAATGATTGTTTACTACATCTGTAGCAATTGTAATAGCGCCTTAGCCTTCCCCTTGTCGGATGAGGCCCGGGCGCTATTGAAGCTGGCTAATTTAGCGGTAATCAATAGACCCTAAGTTTTTTTTTTTAAAGTTGTCTTTGTATCTTTTTGCTGTAACTTGGAGCGACATGATCATGTTATGATCAAGCTCTTTAATAAAGAAAAAAAAAAAAACTGTAGCAATATTACAAACTTGGTATTTAGAGACTAGACATAGAGAGTTTAAGCACGCACATAAAGAACATCTAAACATACCTAATATAGGTAGATAGACTATAGTAATCCTTCTGTAGACACAGTTTTCCTTGGCTTGTGATATCACAACAGTAATTCGTCGAAGTGTTTTTTCGCCCTGACTAGGCCCTTTTTTGCCCTTATTAGTATCAAAGGCCCGCCCTTTACTATGCTTATTGTCTAAAACATGTTATACATGAAAACTATAGACGCAAGACGATACTTTAACTAAAAGAAATATAAAAATAATTATTTACGAGCCGAAATTATAACTTCATTCCTGCAAATAAACTTTTGACAGTTGATGTCAACTTGACACAGTGACACTTGAAGTTATAATTTGCGCGAAGCATATTCAGTGTCAGAGATTCAGGTATTAGAATTCTTTCAGTCAGGGATTGTAACCGGTTACAAATAAACCGGTATTTATTTAGGTTAAACAGGTTAATAATTTAGGTTACATTCGAACGAAATGATTTGGGAACGTTATTTCGAAGCGCTCCCTAACCGGTTACTCTGTGTTTCGATACGGGATGAATGACCGCTGTCGCGCGTCGAGGCGCTGCTGGTGGCTGCGCTATCAATCTAATACCATAGCAAACAAATCCTGTCTCCTTAAACGAGCGGTCATTCACCCCCACACGGAGGAACCGCTCTCTAACCGGTAAATTGATTCCCTTTTACGCTCCGACATAGAGATACCGGTTAGAGCGGTTCTTGCGAGCGTAACCTTTATTATGGGTTAGGCTCTCAAAGTGTGGCTCTAACCGGTACTGAAAATAAACCGGTTTCAATCCCTGCTTTCAGTGTTGGATAGCCCGTTTATCGAGGAAGGCTATAGGATATATATCAGACTCACATAAACGAAGCGAGGGCGGGTCGCTAGTCATAAATATCTTCTACCGAATATACTTATATAAATCATAAATCGAATCATCAGGTTAATGCAGATTATTGTTATCGGCAGACATATTCGTAACTTAATAATATTGTGTGCAAAGTTCATCAACACGTACTCGACTAGTAAC
>CAWYPN010000098.1:0-32293 GCA_963966035.1 Acleris laterana
GCTGCGCCCACACGCGCGGCGCGACGGACACTGCAAATCACGATAATAGTTTACCCATTGTTATTTATGCGACATGTTGTTAGTGTATTCATATTATATTCGTCATGTCGTATCAGTGCGTCAAAGCATAGGTATGGAATATGATAGAATAGAAATTACTGCACTGACGAGAGCTGCCTCTTAAATCCCAAAAAATTTTGAATACACAATATACATACAATACATTAAATCACGCCTTTTTCCGAGAAGGTTAGGCATAGACCACTTCTTTCCACCAGCTACGATCCTGACAAATGTCTTTCGCTCCGTCATCATTCATACATCGAGTCATAAATGCACGTCGGTTTCGGGTACTTGAGATTCCAGTATTTCACCAATTTCATTCGAAACAGTATGCCTAAGGCGGCTCCTTCCAATCCTTCCACTCACTTTCACTTTGTATATCTCTTTCGTCAATCTTCTTTCATTCTTTCTTTTGTGTCTTCAACTAAAAGTCCACATTTCTCTCTGATCTTTTCAATCCTTACTCTATCAATCACTTTCATACCACACATAGGGACTAAGCAAAGAGCGCATTTCAACTGAATTGATACGACTTCTGTCTTCCCGCACCCAACATCCACTACCATACGTCAGAGTAGAGGCCAACACTCAACAGCCAGTTGGGCTTTTTGTCAAATGCCCCTTCTTCTCAAAAAGGAGTACAGGGCCCTCTTAATCTGATTTCCCGCATTCATCCTCCTCTCGACATCCTTCTCACATTTACTATCTCTTGTAAAAATACTTCCCGGGTACACAAATTTACTCCTACTAATTCACCATTAATATTAATCACGCACTCAGTCACCCACTCGTTCTTCTCTATCACCATGACCTTGGTTTCGACAACATTTACTTTCATCCCCTTTTGCTTAAATCCCTCATTCATCACTGTCATCATCTCCTACAACTGAAGTACCGATGAAGCAAGTATAATTTAATCATCGGCATACGAGGCATTAGATAAACAACTTTTGGAAAAAGAGGATAAAAAAGCACTCACCCCACGCGTCACTTTCGTCAATACTATTGTTCGTCGTGCCGAGTTCGGCGTCCGCAGCGTTACTCTGGACACTGTCGGCCTCGTGGAGGACCTGCCCCTCTTTGCTATCGGTGGTGCTCCGTGAATCATTTTGAAAGTCTATGTTTTTTATTTCTGCCGCAGTATCGAAAATGGCTTTAATATTGCTATCAAAAAGCGAATAATTGAATCCTCCATATTTTCCTCGTTCGTTCAATATCTCGTTTATGATGGTCGTATAGTATGTAGTACTGTTGCGGGGTTCGATATCGAGCCTTCGTAAATCTGAACACTTTTTTCCATTTATCGTTTCCGTGCGGAGCGCGACCGGCGCGTGCGCGGCTCGCGTACTCCTTGATCAGTTTATTTATTTCGGGTTCTACTTTAAGGCTGGAGAATATTTGATACAGCACGTCGTGAAAGGCGGCCGCGGGCGCGGGGTCCCGGGGGGGCGGCGGGGCGCCGCGTCCCGCGCCCGCCGCACACACGAGGGCGACACGGAGGACGACGCTCGAAGACCACATGAGGAACTCTACACTTGTCGGTTAATTTGAAGCAAAGTCACTTCTAGAAGCCTAATTTTGTGAAATGGTCTAACCTATGCAATAAATTGAATTCGTTTGATGTTTAGTTTTATTTCGGCTCTCGGTTCTTATTGATAACGATTTTACGGTCGAGCAACTCCTGGAAAATAATGCGGTATTGTAAATAGTAATCATTGCGACCATAAACTTTGTTGAGGAACTGGTTCAACTACATATAAAACACTACCGTCTTTAAAGACACGCTGAAGGTCGTGTATAAAATTATGATTTCTGGTTCGGAGGTCTATGCACGCTGTACTTTTCTGTTCACGATTTCGTTTCTTTAAAGTATGTAAGGTGGAGTAAAAAACCGGGTAACTTTAAGGTTTAATAGTAGACTGAGTGTGTGTAGCTGGCGTCAAAGTCAGCTTTGCTGTTATAATAGTTTTTTTTTTATTATTAATTGCGTTGTAAAGTTCTAAAAGAAGCTGAGTTTGAATTTCGGTATTTTATTATCACGTTAAGTAACTGAACTAATGGTTAAAAGTCGTTACTCATTGTCTAATCTGAACCAAACTTTTACATTTTAGATAACCACACCATAATTAAGTATAATAATATTAGCGGTTGCCCGCAACTTCATCCGTGCAGAAATTTTAAGTATACAAGTAGAGTATGTTCATCAAAGATAATGTAGGATTCTAATGGGGAAATACTTTTTTAAATCGGTTCAGTAGTTTCACAGACTATTCAATGCAAACAAACAATAACCTTTCCTCTGTATAATACTAGTTAGTATAGGTTGAACTTGGCTCCCATTTTCACATTAATTTATGTCTTGGTTGGGATACAACTTTATGTAGTCAACTATTATTTATAAGAGATCTACCATAAGCTTATTCGTTTTTCCTCAATTTTCTTATGGATTTATCAGTAGCACTATTAAATAATAAATAATAATAAAATGTTAAATAAATATTATCTGTAACTTGACATGTCTTGTAGTGTACTTTGTTTATGCAAATCTTAGATGTAATTGCCCAAGAATTGACGAATAAACTATCCTATTCTATTCTATTATACTCGTATTCCTACGTTTACACTGTGTAGTTTTATTTTTAATACTATGCTCTTCATTTTCTCGAATGTTGGAAATATATTCGTTACCTGCATTTTAGAAAATAAAGAAACAGTATTATCGGGAATCAACTTCACATAATTCATGTTTTAAAGTCGATCATACAGATTTTTTGAGGTATAAATTTACGAATTGTTGGCTGGTTATTCTACACCCTTTCTTTTGTTGTTTTTTGTCTCATGTTCATTCATCATATAAAAAAACGGTCAAATGCGAGTCGAACTCGGGCATGGAGGGTTCCTTGTTTTGTTCCATATTATATGGTAGGAAAACGATCATTTTGTTATGAACTTTATTATCCACGCAATAAGGTCCGTTTTGAGTCGCTTAAATTTGAATACAGATTTCTAAAGTTTTTTTCCAAATTTGTAAAAGTGTGTTGTTGTAGCAGATAGGATTTTACTGTATTTTTGTTCTTAATAAGCGAACTGCTGCTCATAGCTGGCTGATTTTTCGTTCCTCACGTCGGACAGGAACGGGTAGCGTTGGTACGCAGATCTTAGGGATTCGGCGGAGTCTAGATGGTGGCCTGTCAGCGGTACAATCTTACGGGGGTCCTTTATTGGTTCAATTTGGAATTCACGAGATGATGAGATCGTAGTCATAATAGTATGGATACGACGAGGTCGACGTGTCTCCTTCGCGTTGTCGACGTGGTCGGCTGTTTCCTGTTACAAGAAAATAACCATTATCGTTACACTCTTTTCCTTTCTTAATAAAAATACCCTAGTTGTGAAAGATACCCTAGTGGGTATGACACCGCCGGCACGTGATGTTCCTCATCAGGTCAGTACGCTGCTTGCAGGAAGTTTCAAACTCAATGTAAGTGATAATAGCTAGAATCGCCGACGTCCCAGCGGCTAGTACCTGGGCCATGATCTCCTCGATCCAGTCGGAGTAGTAGCCGAGCTTGGTGAAGACGGTGGGCGCATCGGCGGCCCCGCAGGAAACTGAGCCGAAGCTGACCACGCCCATCAGCCGCCCGTTCGCCAGCCCCGGCGCGCCCACGTCGCGCTGCGCACCACGGATATTGTAAGCAGAATACAACACAGGGAGTCTACAAATATTATCTTACTACATATTTGGAAAAAAACGAACGCCACATGGGCACGGCAACTATCTTAAATGTTGGGAATAGCAAATCCTACGCAAAGGCACTGTTGGAGTTTAAAAGAACAAGGACAGTAAATTTACGGTTTTCAATATTCAGACGAATGTTATTAATTTGTGACTTTGACCAAAGCAGTGACAGCGTTATGCCTGGAGCGGAAACCGGATTGGAAAGGGTTAAAAAGGTGGGGATAGTTGAGAAAGCGGGACAGTCTTCCATTCGAGATGTATTTTATGACTTTAGAAAAGACAGGGAGAATAAGTCTTCTATCAATAAGTTGCGTTCGGAATTATGAAAATTTGGAATTTTAATCAATATTCAGACATATAATACGATGACGATGAGGAATATACATATACAACCTTTTTAATTAACTAATTAGAGGTAAAATTATTCCCATCACTATTTCATCCTCTATCAAAAGACAGTTACAAACAGTCAGTCATACCTGTTATTTTCATTGGCACTGTGAGTAGGAACAGACTAAATAAGAATTTCCAAAAATATTGAACACGTATTTATATTGCGTCGCTGTAATGACGCGGATATTATACCACCTATCTAGTAAGTAAATGTAAAAAACATACATTAGGGCCAGCAGCCGTCTGTCATTGAGCCGGAACAAGTGAGTGGCTTACATTGCAGGCGCCGCCGCCGCGAGAGAAGAATCCGGCGCAGAAGTGCTTCTCCGTCACGAACGTCCTGCAACAACCATCTCGTCGGGATCAAATGTCACCGCTCTCGTGTGTTCAGGGATTTCTTTGTCCATCCCTTTGCTTTTATGGTTCCATTATTGGGCTTTTATTCAATTAAACCAAGAAAAGTCTAAAATTAAGGCAGTATTTGAAAAGTGTTTTTCACATTTCCAGTTGCAAACATTTTAATTACTACATATTTGAAAAGTCATGTTTGGGAAAAACAGATCAAGTCCAAGTCAAAGTTCTTTATTCTTCAATTTGATTAAGGTATTTTTGCACAGTAGGGGAAAGTTTTAAGCGTAGATTACTCCACGATATAATAGTTTACTTAATAATATGCACAGGAAATGAGTTTTTGTTTTATTATTGTGACAGATTTAAATATGTATAGAGTTAGTAAGCTCATTTTTTTTTAAATTGTACAATTTTATACCTTGTGCCAAGAATATTTTTTAAGTTTTGGCTTGTCTATAAAATGTGGTTTTGAGCTTTCCTGTGCTCCTGGTTGCTTTTGTCTTATCAATGTTCATTGGGAAACTGTGTAAATTCTTGGTAAAAGATTATTATTTCGAATACTAATAGCGATGACATGATAGAATATCTATTTCCTTAGAGGAATTCCTCAAAGACACACGCGACCTCAAGTTATAAATAGCTCTAATAGCCCTTTTTCGAAAAATAAACACTATATCGATATCCACGGCTGATCCCCACATAATAAGACCGTACGTAAATATGCCGTGAAAGTAAGCCAAGTAGACCAACCGTGCCGTCGCTACATTGGTAAGCTGCCTTATTTAATTCTCCTGACTGCCAAAGCACCGGAGCTCAACCTACTTGCTAACGCAGTTATGTGGGAACCCTACTGCAATTTTGAAACAAATGTAATACCTAGAAAAACAGTTGTTTTTACAAATTCTATGATATCACCATTAAGTTTAATATTCGATGCTAAGTTTATATTTGAATATTCATTTAGTTTTTTTTGGATTTAACACGAAGTCATTGGCAGCAAACCAGTCATCAGCCAGGACCAGTCAGGTTATTATTGTTTGGTTCAATGTGGTCAGTATCGTTCTTTTTTATCTTGAGGGCCATTCTACTTTTCAGTGTACATTTTTGTTATCGTCCGATAAAAAGTATACCAAATTATGAATCCGCGAATAAATAAATAACATGAACTTAGAATGTTTAAGCTTAACGATTTAAAAAAAAAAAACTCGTAAATTACTCAATTATCGCTGAAGAATCTTGGTAACTCAGTGGTAAATTGCACTTTTTCCATAGAAAAGGCGGGGACATCAACGTCCACTGCGTTACTAACTTTATAGTTATTACAAATAACTTTTTATGAATGAGATTAATTCTAAATATAAGCTTATTTACGTCCCTTTTCGAATTTCAAGTTAAAAAACGCACCACTTCACCGTTTTTTTTTTAATAAAAATAGTTTACTGAGAACGTGGCTAAAAGTTATGTACAACGAAAAGTAGAATGGCCCTTGAATACTAGAGAAGTGTTATCAGCGAAGATGAAAACGTCTGATGTTCGGCTTACCATAGATGGTAGATCTTTTACATAAACAAGGAACAGGAATGGGCCTAAAATAGAACCTTGAGGTACTATCTGTCTCCGATAGAAATGGGTGAAAAGTGCGAGACGGACCGAGGGTTCCGCCTCTACGTCATATTTATTTGAAATATTAAAAGACCAAATCAGTCCTCGTGCTGCTTGATGTTTTCATACTTAAGAACTCATCGTATAGGGCCAATCTCTTTAAAGTATAAGCTGGACCCCGCGCTTTTTCCAACGCGCAACACCGTTGATATATAATAAAATTATAGTGGACCTCAACAGAATTAAAGAGTTATTATATTGTTACTTGGAGTAGATCTCCTGGCACTCCTCCAGCGGGTAGAAGTCCAGGACAGATTGGGCTATCTTGTTCACCATAGGATCCTTGATCTTGTTGCTTGCCTAAAATTAGAATACACATGTTGTTACGTACTTACGTATTCTCATATTTACGTTTAATTATGTAAAAGTGTATTAAGTCACATGGATCATCATAAAATGTATTAATAATGCTGTTGTCATCGCTCCTGACTTTTATATTAAAAACAAAAAAATAAACACGGTCACGGCATTTTTTATAACATTAATCACTGGCTGGTTGAGTATTTTTTTTATTTAAGCAAACATGTTTGAAGCTGCGCATCGACAGCGCTACAATCCCTCAACCTTCGGCGCACGCTGCAGCCGCGCTCAAACGATACCGGTCGGCGTGCGACGATGATCGAAGGCCTGGAGCGCAGTCGATAAGCGGCTGTACGATTCAAAATACACGAATGCTTTCACAGTGAGGGTACAGAGAAGGAGTTCATATTGTAATTTAACATGCGGACAGAAAAATAAATGACCAACTATAAATTACAAGATTTCTCCATTTTGCCACTTGTTTTGAACGATAACAGTAACCATAAAACATCTCTCCAATACTGTACAGAGCAGCTGGCATCCCCTCTGTGCGATGCATACTCACGGTCCTCGCGCCCCACCCCACGATGACGATGCCGTCGGTGTTCCACGGCAGAGCGTTGGCGTTCTGGTCGATGTCAACCTTCTTCACCCTCGCGCGATTCTTGAAGTGAATGTGTCTTTGGAGCCTTATGATGGCCAAGTTATTGTGGAGAGTTGGAGGGTCGTACGTGGGGTGGAAGTAGACCTCCAGCGCGGGAATAAGGTCGCCGGCGAGGCCGTAGTAGCTGCTGCCCACGCGCACGGTGAGGAACTGGGCGTTCTCGCGGTAGAAGCGGTTATTGTAGGCTCTGAGGACGAAGTTTTTATTTTTGGTCTCAGATTTTCTGTTTCATTTTTTATAAATTACTATTATTTGTCGTTTAAAATGGTTTACTTATAACCATACATAAATGATATACAAATCTGGTTACAATTGCAAGCACGAAGCAGCAGTGATGATCAGGTCGTCGGTGATAATGGAGCCGGCGCAGGTGAACTGGGTGAATATGTGGATGCTGGCCATGAACGGGTAGTAGTTGATCTTCGTCTGCCGACCCCGGTAGATGCGTCGCGAGTGGCTCGGGACTGCCAAATAAAAATCATTTATGTTGCACATCTACGAGTAATAATAATCTGACTTTGACTATAACCCGTTCACCCTATCAATCAATCGTTTCCATAGTGGTGTATAAAGGTGATTAAATGGTAAAAAGATCTCACCCCACACTTCAATGTCTTGAGTAACGTTTTCTGCAAGGTTTAATTCACCGACCACCGTAGTTTTGGTATAGGCACTGTGGCTATTAAAAGCTTTGGTAAAAGGCTGGAAGGTTTTATTATTCAGGGTGCGATATAAAATGTTTCGAAGGTAAAGATCTTTAAACTTGCGAAGGTAGTTTTTCCTTTTCTTATTTACGCCAACATCGTTATGAATGTCAATTCCTCCTCCAGTTTTATTTCCCCCATTCATTACCTCGTTTATTACAGTGCTCATATAATCTGGAGAACTGTTATCGATTTTGATATTGAAGCTCGTCAATCTTAGAATTTCCTTCCAATTGTCGCTTTTGTTTTGAGAGAAACCGACTACGTAGTTGTGTATCGGGAGTTCATTTTTGTTACTATCTCCATTTACTTTTATTTTAAAGCAAGATAATATTTCGTTTACGACGTGAAGTATAGTATCTGTTGACACGATGTCCCGGGACACCCGTCCCGGGATGTGAGTTGCGCCGACGCAGTAAACAAACACGAAATGTACCACAAAGTTTCGTGAAGACAACATGACGAAGCCGGCAATCTTCGTACTACTCAAGACGATAAACACTATTCTATAATTCGAATGACTTGTGAAATAAAACACTTTGTTTATGTAACGTTATCAGATTGCTTTTCGTTTTGTTTTATTTTTGCTGGAAATCGAAATGTTGCAACGGCTTAACGGTTTGCTCAATATGTTATTGCCTGATCTTATTTCCTTGGAATGATAACATTCAGAAATGGTTTTGAAGCACTGGTCAAGAAGGGTTTTTGATACATTAAAGATCTTTATGATATCCTGATTCCACGAATCATTGTATACACATGAAAAGAGATCATTTAACATACAGTTGCGAGGCATCGATCAACCAACATAATGAGTTTGAAATTCAACAAGTTTTAAATATATCTGAACGTCAATAAAACAATATTTCAAAACAACTCAACACGTTTTTCTTTTTTTTTTCTTATAAAACCATGCAAGGTTCTTTCACCTTCATGGCAAATAGAGAACCAACTGGAGGAGTTGCGGGTAAAGTGGTTATTGAGTATTTGGATAGTTGTCGCTAGTAGTCACTTGGGTACAGGGGGAGTCAGTTTACCTCCAGAGATCATAATCATACACATTTTTCCTGCTTCTTTTTCCAAACTGCGCAAAGTTGACCATATTGTGTCACAGATCTTACATACCAAGCTTTCTGACGAGTGCGTCATTTGCTCGTTGGAGATCAGAAAATATACACAAGTTATTTCATAATACTGAAGAATAGAAAGACAGCCTGAGAGACATATTATTGTGTTTTATAACACGTTGAACTAGACGCAGGTTGTTGTGGTTGCAGGTTGTTTATTCGTGTTTATTTTAGCGGGAGTCGAACCCGCTAATGAGTTAATGAGAAGCCACGTGGCACCTCGTCGCCGGAGGCCGGGTTGAGCAACGCGGCGACCGGGTGCTCGTAAATGTAACGACATCAACTCGTTTATGTGTTTTTTTATTATTTGTGGAAATTGAAAACTCGATTTCCTCCAATGATGATTAAAAACGACCAATCCAATTCAAACATTATATTCCGTAACTACAGCGTAAAATAAATTATTCTTAATTTTTTATTAAACCAGTGCTTAAATATTGTTAAAAATTAAAACATGTCCAACATCAAAGTGATAAATTTGCTTTTAACTTTCTCCGGATTTGTGAAATCGAGCCAGCAGTCGCCCGAGCCGCAGGGCCTCTTCCTGCCAGCCAACAACCAGATACTGGCCACCATCGACGCCGTGCTCGCTACGCTCAGAATTGACCAAAACTTTACCAAATCTAAAAATATAGCACATTATTTGTCATTACACCATTTTATTAAAGATACGGTTGAAAAAAACGATAAAATCTATCAAATCATTCGGAGAAAATGTAATACATCAAGTAATAAAACTGGTGTTAATACTTCGAGTATCGACAAAGTTATTGGAGATACGATAAGGACGCAAAGAGTTATAATCAGTCAACATTTATTGAATAATAATAGAAGCAACTACCGCGATACGATTCACAATAGATTAGTAACCGATTTCATCCAATTTGCAAAAGGTTTTCATTTGAAATTAAATACACCCAATGGCTTATTAGGGGTAATACCAAAAGAGAAATGTAAGAATCAGATATAGTTTCCACTTATTTTTTTGTTTGCTTTATAGTAATGTAATTAAATCAACGAGACGTCGCCCAACTATTCGGGCATATCAAATGAACTAATGCTTGCCTGCAAATGTTTCAGGGCCGCAGTGGAAGGGCCAGGACGCGGACACGCGACGGATCTTCAACGGGACAGCCACCCGGGTCGCGCGCTACCCCTTCATGGCCAGCCTGCACGTGCGCGGCCGCTTCGTGTGCGCGGGCTCGCTCGTCCGCGCCGACCTGGTGATCACGGCGGCTTCCGGCCTCGTACCGTGAGACCACAACATTATTGTGACTTTTATTTCATTATTTCGTGAGGTATTGCATCTTGCTTCTCAAGAGGTTGCAGAGGTGAGGTTACATATTATGTCTATGAGCCGGTTGACGCGTATGCTCGTTTACCTTCCTGCACCTTGCTTTGATAACTCTTATTTTACTGATAGCTATTGTTTCTGCTAAAGTCTGTAAATTTTCAGGAGATCCTGATTTTAACTTCTGTAACTACCAAACAAAACGTTTTTTCGATGATACAAACCATATTTTTACACTAATATACATTCAATGAAATGAAGTGCCGGTGTAACACGGCCAAACCATTAAATTGTGAGCATAGCACCGTTAAATGGTCCCATTGGTTGGGTATGTGTCACTTAGATATTAATACACAATTAATTATCTGACACCCTCCTGATTTTAATTAGGCTAATCCGAATAGCCACATTTGAATCAATGCTAAGATCGAAATACCTTAAACTGCATCGGTGATGGCTTGACAACTCGTGTTGCGTGCAACCTGCTCACGACGACATTTTGAACTTGTTTCGCTTAACTAACCAGGTTCGTCTCGCCGCAATCCGACCCAAGATCCATCAAAGTTCGCGTCGGCAGCGACTACACCAACAAGTTCGGGCAGTTAGTGCCAGTCGCAGGATTCCACTTCCACCCGAAGTTCAATTGGACCACTCTCAGATGCAACTTGGCCATCATTCATCTGAAGAAACGATTAAAACTTGAGGGTGGAAAGTTAACGGCCATACAGTACGACACGACAGCTCGACAGCTACCGGCTGATGTGCCGAAGATAATAATATTAGGGTGGGGCGAGAAAAGGGTAAGGTCTTTGAGGTTTTATTGAAATCTTTAGGTGTAGCTACTAATTATTCAGGTTTCGTTAATTTATAAGGCACTGGCAGGAATATCGGTGTAATGTCTACGGCCGTCTACCACAAAACGTTAGAAGTAAACATCATCATCATCATAAATATTAACTTAAAATTCACATTTTTTTTTAAGATCTCATGATTTTTTTTAACAATCGCTGACACGGCGCAAAGCGTCTTTTTTTCAAGTTCAAGGAGGTCAAAACGCGGTTAAAGTTAAAGGAGGAGCAGCACGCGCGGTACTCGGTATTATTTTTACGGAGTTATTATTTTGAGCCCGAATATATAATTTGAATTGATAATCATTGCAAGTGCTACAGTAATTTTATTGTTGCCATAGGCTGTTTTGTCTCAGAATTTTCAATACATATCCATCTAAGTACGTAGTAATATTTTGCGAAAATGCTAGACTTGTTACTAAAAATAGTAAAATGTTTAAAATTTGAGGAGTTCCCTCCATTCCTCACGGATCCTCGAAAATATAAAAAAATAAACAAAGAAATATTTTTTGAAATCGGACGTTTCTGTAAAAAGTTATGCGTGATCACTGATCAGACACAAAATACATATATTAAATATAATGTATATATTGTCCTGAGAACCTCCTCCTTTTTTTAAGTCGGCTGAAAATATATTCGGACTCCAATTTTTCGGTTAGTCTATATGAACCCATATTAGGAAAATGTTTTCTTTGGTTTTTTAGGCTTCGCCAGAGCAGGGTTACAAGTATGACGGGTCCAACCAAGAACTCTTGCTTGCTCGCCTGGACGTGCAGAACTTAAAGGAATGCAAATATACATATTCCAGGTACTAACTGTAATAGCATAATGGCAATAAACGTCAACAATCTCAACAATCTACACTGGCCCGCAAAACTAGTTTTGCGGGTCAGCGTAGTTCCAAACTTAGATATCACTAACTTTGACGGCACATGAGGACTTTTGGCCCTTTTTTACTCGGCTGCGGTCAAAAAACAGTTATATTTTTTAAGTATTCGTATCACCTCTCAGCGATTTCTATCTCACAAAGGTCATGTCATAAAAACTCATTAGTAACCATTTCGTTCCAGGACGTACGTCAGCAACAAGCATTTTTGCGCCAGCTCTGACGACAACGGCGGCGGAGCCTGTCAAGTGAGTTTTTCGCAGATTCAGTGACTAGTCTAGTCTAGTCTCCCTAACTAAAACAATTGAACTAATGTGTAGAAAGTTCTGGATAACGACTACGGACCAGTACTTATGCGAAATGTTGGCAAGCCTCCCACGAGGTCAACCAAATGTGATAAAAAGATTTTCAGAGAAAAAGTCGATGTGGAAGGTCAATTACGTCCAGTAGTGGACAAGTTTCGGCTGACATGATGATGACGGGATTGTGACGTTGTAGTTCGACGTGGGCGGGCCGGCGGTCGCGGGCCGCACGCTGGTGGGCGTGGCCAGCTTCGGCGCGTCGCGCTGCGGCGAGCGCGACGCGCCCACTGTCTTCACCAAGCTCGGCTTCTACGCCGACTGGATCGAGAGCGTCATCAAAGAGGTATATAACTATAAACAGAACTTTTATTGATTCTTTTTGAATCCCACCAGCAATTGACCTGATGGTAAATGATAATTATATTTTGATTTGCGTGCTCTTTCCAAAGTGCAAGTTATAAAAAATAAAAAGACACGCTACCCGAGTTGATGATCGAGCCAGTTCAGCCTCCGCCAACAACTCATCGCCATCGAGTGTACGAGCTCGGCGGAGGTCGTCGTCGGTGGCTGTGGCGAGCCAGTGCCGCTTGGTGATTCTTCGGTTGCGTTCTAGACAGTCCGTTGATTCAGCCGTTTAAGTCGTTTTAGTCTGGCATAAAAGTCTTGAAATGAAAAAGTGGCAATACTTGCAAATCAATCTAAGAAAAAAGGGACCATAGTGTTGCCACTTTTTAATTTCAAGACTTTTTTGCCAGTCTATTATACAGGGTGGTCCAAAGACTGACGTCTAAAAAAAATAATTAGATGCCTCATATCCGGGGCTATCCGAATATACCCCATGTATGTTGGCCGATTTTTTGTAGTTTTCGAGTAATTAATTATTAAAGATTTTTTCAAGAATTTTTGTGCCGAGCCGTTTATCATCATGTAACTTTTTTTGGTTACGTTTTTTCTGAATGTTTTTTTTTGCGAAATTATCCTCACAAACTGTACTTTCACACATAAAATAATCAGCTTCCCAACCTTGACGCAAGTTACAATAAAATTGACCAAAAGTGAAATTTTTACCTTTGAGCAAATCGAAATTTTATTTTGTAATAAAAAAAAAACCTAAAAATTTCAGAATTCTAAGACCAGAAGTAATTTTAAAAACTTTGCCAGTCTCTAAACTTGCAGAATCATACAAAAAAAGTGACACTTAATAGGTCATAATTTGCTGGATTCGAACTGTTACCTTACATTGGAATAGTTAAACAAATAATTGCTTTGTACCCTTTTGTTCTCAATCAGAGATGTTTGTAATAGAAAACCAAATATGTTTGGGATGATTACGTAAATTTACAAAAATATCTTATTGGGAACAAAAGGGTACAACATAATATTATTATATTTTTATGTTTTCATTATTACCATAAATTATTATTATAAGGTATTATTATGTACTCGCTGCTGAGGTGAATGCAACACGACGAGATCAAATTTTATATTATAATTTATTTATTTAATTTATAAACATTTCCTCTTTGTATAATACACATACATATACATATTAAATCACGCCTGTTTCCCAGAGGGGTAGGCAGAGACCACTTCTTTCCACTTGCTACGATCTTGACAAATTTCTTTCGCTTCTTCCACATAATAATAATAATAATTAAGAAATTATCTACCAAATAACTCATTGAAAAAAACATATTTTCAGGTTCCACCTTGCAATCAACAGAATCATCAAAAACCTCAATCTGTAGATGTACCTGATCCTGAAGATATCTCTGCAGATGAAAAGTGGTTTTACTTAAGACTTTTAAAAACTGGGTTGAAATCGGCGACTGAAAAAGAACTACAGGATTTGGTGAATGAATTAGAAGAGGACGATGACACTTTTAAGGAAACAAAAAAACCAGATATTTCTACGGACCAGGCCTCATTTTTCGACCAGAAGCTTTTACCTCAGTTTTCGGAATTTATCAAAAACGATGAATTAGAACTAACTAAGAATTTATCAATTGGTACTGAAAAATCAACATGTAAAAGACCTTCATCAACTACCAAAACTGAAACCTCGACTCTGCTGCCCGCAGGCCTGGCGACCATTCCACAATATTCATCGTTATTTGTTTTCTCGGGCACGACCTTCACGGAATCCGCTTACGGAGAATTTTCTTTTGACATGAAGCCGCGCAGCTCCGCGAGCACCACGCCCGCGATCCCGTTGAAACGCATGGGCCAGTCGTTCTACTATGAACACTATCTAAGAAAAAAGTTTCCCAATGTGAGGAAAGACCAGAGATACAAGAAAGAGAAAACGGCACCAACGATGTGGGCAGTTCATTCTCTTCCACAATTTAATGAATTAGATAAAAAGAATCTTAGGGAAGTGTTGAACTGGCAGAAGTCAAAAAGAAATTTGCAAGTTCCATCCAAAATACGCAGCACGTACTTTACTTAAACTCAAACTCAATATTTTTTTTGTGTTTGTAAAAGCATTCATTGATCAGTACATTTAAGAACAGTCCTCTTAGCTAAAAATAAACCTTAGGATGGTTAGAAAATGTATGCTATTTTTCTGGCAGCTTACTTTGTCTTAGTGCGTGGCTGGGCGTTGTTACCGACTTCAATAAAGGACAAAATTCGGATTATATTGTCTTTTCTTCAATAATTTTTCGAAAATGGCTCAATTGATTTTGATCCCATTTAAAAGTATCACAGTTTTTGAATATAATTTTCAAAGAATCAACGGAACTCCTTAAATGTTGAACAATTTATAAAAATATCCAGGCAGTTATGTATTTATTTTGGTGTTATCTGTAGCATTGCATTCCAAAATTCATAATTTGGTGAAGTGGAACTGATGATAAGAACGTAGACGGCCACCGACACCTCAATTCACATATTTCTCAGTGTTACCTAAGGAATTTCAATAAAATTAAAACTAAACATAATGCATATTTATTTGAAAACGTTACATATCACCGTGCTATATTTCACAATTCATTAGAATTTTCAAATGGAGTTGTCTTGAGTAGTGCGAAGATTACCGGCTTCACCATGTTGTCTTAACGAAATATTGTGGTTCGCTTCGTGTTTGTTTGACTCACGTCCTGGGACGGGTGTCCCGGAACATCGCGCCGACAGATACTATACTTCACGTCGTAAACGAAATATTTTATAGCCTCAGAAGTAAAATAAATGGAAATAGTATTAAATAGAAATTCCCGATACATAACTACTTCGTCGGTTTTGCTCAATACAAAAGCCAAAATTGGAAGGAAATTGTAAAATTAACGAGCTTCAATATCAAAATCACACTACATTGAAACAGATTACACGGCCACCGTAAACGAGGTATTAAACGGAAAAATAAAGCGTGAATAAGAAAAGGAAAAACGTTCTTCGCGAGCTTAAAGAAGTTTACCTTGGAAAGATTCCATATCGCACCCTGATTAATAAAACTTGTTTTTTTCCAAAGGTCGTGGCACAGTACCTACCTGTAATAAAATTATGTATGTATGTATGTATGTATGTTAACACTTTATGGTACAAAAGAAAAACAAAAACAATATAGGTACAATAAACATTACAAAAAAATAAAAAATGTACAAAAGCGATCTTAAACCTTTAAGGGATAGCTACTGTGGCCGGCGAATTTGTCCGTCCGCCTGTACACGGTTTCTTTCAGATTTTTTTTTCAATCACACATTTCTTTGGTCGGGATATAATGTGCTGGCAGTAAATCATTTACTAGGTAACTTATTGTTACTACGGGTACTAGGTACCCTATTGATCTTTGCAAGTCTCCTTTCTTCTAAAAATATGTAGTAATAATAATTTGTATGATTATTTATACTATTCTGGCATAACTATTTTGAACAATAATCTCTGATTCATAAAAGATTATCTACTCAATTTGCCATTTTAGCAAAATATTGTGAAATAAGTTATGCTGCTGTGATCCGTATTGTAGATTGCAATTAAGCTGCATTCAACTGTGCTATATTTACCTCCTTGTCTTTTATGTACAACCTAATACATTTGTTGATATGAACCGGTAAATGCCTGAACAATTTTATTGTTAAGGGAGAAAACCCTATTTGCAAAATTTCGACATTTTGACGTCGTCGGCGCCAAAAGTTCGACCCCTGATTATAAAGATCTTTGTCTCATTCAAAACCATTTTTACAAGCTTTTATTTAAAGAGCTCGCAATGTGTGTATGTATGTATGTAAGGGTTAAATCTTGCAAATTAAATCTGACCCACGTGTCGGTTTCTGATAAACTTGAAAATTTGCATACGCTCTTAGTTCTGATGACAATGCAATAATATAGTACTGTCGAGCTGGTCTGATGATGGAAAGTCAGGGTGGCCATAGGAACTCCTAAATTACACATGATAAACCAGTCTCGTTAGGGCTTGTTAAAATTGCCTTGATAAGTAAACGACGACTGTGCAAAAAAAGTACAGTAGGCAACGAAAGCTTATCCCAAAAATGAAATTTTCGACAGAAACTTATTGAATTTATTATAATTTCAAGGAAATAAAATCTAGTAATAACTTTTTGAATAACCCGTTAAATCGTTGCAACATTTCAATTTCCAGCAAAATAAAACTAAACGTGAAGCAAGTTTATCTGAAAACGTTACATATCCAACGTGCTCTATTTCACAATTCATTTGAATAATCGAATTGTGTTGTCCTGAATAATACGAAGAGTGCCAGCGTCGTCATGTTGTCTTCACGAAACATTATGTTCCATTTCGTGTTTGTTTGCTGCATCGGTGCAGCTCACGTCCCGGGACAGGGGTTCCGGGACATCACGCCGACAGATACTATACTTAAAGTCTTAAACGAAATATTTTCATGCCTCAAACTAAAATTAAATGGAAATAGTAATAATAAGGAACTCCTGATACACTTGCTCGGTTTCTTTCAATACAAAAGCGACAATTGGAAGGAAATTTTAAGATTAACGAGCAGCGATACCAAAACTGGCAACAGTTCTACGGATTATATGAACACTGTAATAAAAGAGGTAATTAATAGGAAAAATAAAACTGGAGGGAGAATTGACATTTGTAACGTTAATGACGTGAATACGCAAAGCAAAAACTTCCTTCTCAAGCTTAAAGAAATTTACCTCCGAAAGATTCCATATCGCACCCAGAATAATAAAACATCACAGCTCCTGTCCAAAGGCCGTACCAGACACAGTACGTATAGCAAAAATACCGTGGCCGGCGAAATAAACCTTGCAGAAAAAGGTACTGAGGACATTGAAGTGTGGGGTGAGACCATTTTTCTTTTGAACCACCTTTATACAGCACTATGGAAACGGTTTATTGATAAGGTGGACATGTTATAGACGTAGCCTCCTTTGTATTACTTGTAGATTTGCAACATACTGGATTTTTATTTGGCAGTGCCGAGCCACTCTCGGCGCATCTTCGCGGCTCAAGAGACGAGGATCAGCTACTACCCGTTCTTGGCCAGCATCCACATATTCACCCAGTTCACCTGCGCCGGCTCCATCATCGCCGACGACCTGGTCATCACCGCTGCCTCATGTTTGCAATTGTAACCAGTTTTGTAAATTGTTTATCAATCGCTATAAATAATAAGAGAACAAAAGAAGATAAACTGTTATAAATGACAACTAACCGTGTTTTAAAAGATGGTAAAAATATTAGTTCTAGATTAATCGGAGAAATACTGGAAAGGGCCGAACCTTAAGTACCCGAAACCGACGTGCGTGCATGACTCGATGTATAAATGTGAAAGAAGCGAAAGAAATTTGTCAAGATCGTAGCAAGTGGAAAGAAGTGGTCTCTGCCTACCCCTCTTGGAAACAGGCGTGATTTAATGTATGTATGTAGATTAATAACCTAGCCCGTATATTCGTCCTCAGGGCCTACAACAACCGCTTCTACCGCGAGAACGCCCAGTTCCTCGCGGTGCGCGTGGGCAGCAGCTACTACGGCGTCGCCGGCGACCTGATTCCCGTGCTAGAGGTCTACTTCCACCCCTCGTACGACCCCCCGACTCTCCACAATAACTTGGCCATCGTAAGGCTCCGCAGACACATTCGCTTCAGGAATCGGGCGAGGGTGAAGAAGGTTGACATCGACCAGAACGCCAACGCTCTGCCGTGGAACACCAACGGCATCGTCATCGTGGGGTGGGGCGCGAAGACCGTGAGTATGCTGCGCTGGAGCATAAAAGGGACGTAAGCTGCTTCGTATGAATATGTGGCAGATGTTTTATGATCTTGACTGTTTTTTAAGGTTTTTTAGCCAAGTAACAAAAACAAAAAATCTTGAAATTTATGATATGTCTGGCTGTTTGAATGTCATAGGCATTTACTCAAAGATTAGTAACATATTAAAAATGTTAATACACAAAAAGAGTGTTATAAGTGTGACTATCGCAATAAATAATTGTATGCTCCTCCAAGACTGGCCGATCGAGTTACTGGCCGACTGACAACGCCAGCCTATACCCCTGAACGTTCCGTACTCGTACGTATAGCGCAAAGAGATTTAATATGTAAGTACATTTAATGTCTTTCTTGTAGGTAACGAAATGTATTTTTCTTCAGATAACCAACAAGATCAAGGATCCTTTGAAGAACAAGATAGCCATTTCTATTCTGGACTTCTACCCGCTGGAGGAGTGCCAGGAGATATACTCCAAGTAACAATATTATAACTCTTTAATCCTGTAGAGAACAATCTAATTTATATCAATGAGGTTGCGCGGGGAACAAGCGGCTTGATAAATATTGAGGTATTACAGGGTCATTTTTAGGATTCCGTACCCTTATGGTGAGGCTTCAGTGTCTGTCTGTATGTCGCCCGTTTTTCTCGGATACAATAGAAAGTATCAACTTGAAATTTGCGTTGTCATCTTTATTTCTTACTGATATTTCTTAGTATAATGTTAATAAAATAATGGTATAATGTATAAATGCCCAATAACACTGAGGAACACAACAATGAGGAATAGAAAACTAAATGCCTGTAGAGCGGTGACATTATTTGATCCTGACGAAAATGGTTGTTGCAGGACGTTCGTGACGGAGAAGCACTTCTGCGCCGGATTCATCACTCGCGGCGGCGGTGCCTGCAATGTAAGCCACTCACTTGTTCCGGCACGATAACAGGCAGCTGTGTCTATGTTCTATATCGGCTAGTTGGTGTTCGAGTGGCGCGTGGCCTACTTACACATAAAGTTACGTTCAGTTTTCCCATTTGCCTACTGAAAAACGAGTCAATTAGGTCGATGAAGTAAAGCATGATCATCTTAACTGATCGTTTCATGAATTAATTTTTCCGTGCACTTTTATCAAAGCAATAATTAAATGTATATTTTAGCGCGACGTGGGCGCGCCGGGGCTGGCGGGCGGGGTGCTGGTGGGCGTGGTCAGCTTCGCGTCCAGCTCCTGCGGGGCCGCCGATGCGCCCACCGTCTTCACCAAGCTCGGCTACTACACCAACTGGATCGAGGAGATCATGGCTCAGGTACTAGCCGCTGGAACTTCTAGCCAACATCCCATTCGTATAGTATGAAAAATTACGGCAAACGGCATGTTGACGCCCGCGGGGCAACGCCTGCCGACTGCGTCCTACTCCGGTGTCGCACTCAGCAGAACTTACGTAAGGTGGAATGATTTGTAAATTCTTTGTTATAAGTCCCTATAAGTGGTCAAGGGTAGTAGTGCAACCATAACGATTGTTTTTTTTGTTGTAGGAAACGCACCTTTACAGGCCGACGGCAACATATCGACCTCCCCCCATCCACACTATTATGACGACGGCCCCAAAATCTTTTAATTTTATACTTGAACCATTTGAAGATCATAATATGCATTATAGACCACCTGTGTACGAGAAGCTGATCAATAACAGGGGACAAATGAAAAATAAAAATGTAGAAATTTCGGAACTAAGGAAAAACAAAAATACCCAAGAGCAGGCAGATGTACCTTCCGCTACGAATCCTAATTTTATTTTACGAGACAAAACCTCAAAGTTTACTGTATTACATAAGTTACTTCCAATAGATAAAATTAAAACAAAGTCTCAAGTGGTTAACCAACCCCGGAAACCTGTTCATCCTATAGGGCGCGCTGGTTGGCCGAGGGATGAAGAATACACCGAAGCTACTACTGAGACCAAATTTGATTCTATAACCGAGAAGTCACCTGAACCAATTCAATTTTATGCTTATGAAGTTATGGCTATGCAACTGCCCCAGATTGTTTTGCCAAAGAAACAAAGTTCTGCAAGTAAAAGTAAAGAAACAACACCTTTTGAACAGGTGGCGGATTCCCCTAAAACTAATGAGAAAGATCTCGTGCTCGAGCCACCTGAAGTAACTTTTTCAGATCCCGTATTAAATCAGCAAATTAATGACTTGATTGATTATATAAACATTATTGATAAAAACAGCTTAGAGCAGGAATATTTTTCAAATGATCTGAATACTATCGGTGTTAGTAAGTTACCAGAGGATCTAAAAATACTAGAAATAATTGACGACAAATTGGCACCAATGGAAAACGATGTGTTAAACCTGGAAAATTTGAACGAAATTGATGACGACAAATTGGCACCAACGGAAAACAATGTGTTAAACCTGGAACATTTGAACGAAATTGATGACGACAAATTGGCACCAACGGAAAAGAATGTGTTAAACCTGGAACATTTGAACGAAATTGATGACGACAAATTGGAACCAACGGAAGACGACATGTTAAACCTAAATTTAAACGAAATTGACTTGACTTAATGTTATTGCATTAAATCACGCCTGTTTCCCAGAGGGGTAGGCAGAGACCACTTGACAAATTTATTTCGCTTCTTCCACATTCATACATCGAGTCATGCACGCACGTCGGTATCGGGTACTTAAGATTCGGCCCTTTTCCAGTATTTCTCCGATTTGACTCGAAAAAGTACGCCTAATGTATGTCAGTCAATTAATTTGAATCAATAAAATATGTAGTTCTCTAAAATAAATATCTACCAATATATGGGCAATTCGTATTTAAATGTATCATACGGCTGTGATTCAGACACAAACCATCAAACCTGTCAGCAATCATACACAGGACGCTGTTGGCGCTAGCCCGCACCCTGCGCGCCAGAGACGGACATCGTGGCGTAGAAGCAGTCTACCTGCGCATCCGCGAACATCTCTGACGCGCTGCAGAACCGGGGCAGTCCCATCAGCACCCTGAACGCGTTGTTGAACTGAACTCGATGTTCATTAAATTGAACAGAGTTACCTTTACCGCAGCGGAGCACTTTGCAAACCTACGGGCGATCTTGTTTGCTCTCACTGACAAGGCTCATCGCTCCCGTTCCATATCTGCATCGTCCTTAAGGTCAGAGTGGTCAGACGTCACCAGATGCCCTAAATATTTAAATTGTGTCACTTCTTTGAGCTCTACTCCGGCCCTTTTTCTGACCTAAAAGACCATGCACTGGCTCTTGCGGACCTTGTAGATTAACCTATGGCTCAGAGCGTATTTTTCGCATATGCCTATCAGTTTCTCCAACCCACACACATACGCACTCAGGCACGCACTCGTCTGCATAACTGATGTTGTTGACGCAAACTCCATCAATATGGCAGCTAACATGAGTGCTACTGCGCTCGGCTATTAACGCATTAACGTATAGGTTGAAGAGCTTTAGAGAGGTCAACCCCCCTCGCCTCACCTCGCACCTCAGCCTGTATGAATTAGAAACAGTACCCGCCCGCTTTACCATATTTAGTTGATTCTGGTACCAAAACCTGAAAATGCTGTTGATTTTATTTGGCATGTTAATATCTTTAAGTTATTGCCAAAGAATATCGTAAGAAATGGTATCAAATGCCTTTGACTAATCCAGGTAACATGCATATACAAGAGTGTGACGGTTAGTATAGTACCTGACAGTCTGTTTTAACGCCAGAAATGCACTCTCCGTCGATAAGCCCGGTTTGAACCCAAATTGACTATCGTGGAGTTCGATACATTGATCAATCCGGGCGTTTAGAAAGTGTCAAACACTTTACGTAGCCAATGAAATCGGTCTGTAATTGTGTCAATCACTAATATCACCAGTTTTATTCTTTATAATTGGTATCACAACAGTCTTCATCATTTCTGCTGGTATATACGAGTGATTGACACGAAAAGTATATAGCAACGCGAGTAGTCGGCGAGGCCCAGCATGAATGACGTGCTCAACGCTAAGTCCATCGTCACCCGGAGATTTACCTCTCGACATGGCCTTGGCAACCTCTTTAGCTGTAAATCTAGTACAACACTCCGTGTCACGACGTCCCGCGTCGCACACCCCAACCCGTTGCGCTGGCCCCAGTGGTGATTCCACAGTAAAGCTACGCTTAAACATTTCCGTTAACATTTGTGATCACTGAGTCCCTCAACACTCACTGGGAGTCCTGGCTTGCAGTTAAGCTTATTGGTGCTTTTCCAGAAGTTCCTAAAATCCTGCCTGGAATGGTGATTCACAAGTCTGTCAAACTTAATTTGCTCTTTGTGTGTTTGACACCATTTCAGACGAGACTTAAAGACCCTTCTGCTTTCGCGCATTTCGTCGTAGACATGACCAGACAAGGGTTCCCGTACCATAGCCATAGTTTAAATTTACTGCGAGCCTTTTCGTGAAGCATAATAATAGGGGAGCGCATGACACAACACCCAGTTCGATAAGACTGCCATGGGATATATGATATTTAGTCACGTCATTAATGGGGAACATGAAACGGCGATGCTGCAATGCAAAATTGGCAAAGATAATAAAAAAACTCTGCTTGTAGAATTTAAGGTTTTACGATATATACGGCCACACAGTTGCCGTAAGTTTCTGTGGTCGTTTTGTCATTATTTCGTCATAATATAAACATTTAAACATCGAACATTTATTCTCAAGGAAACCATTTACTTATCTGCTTCAAAAACATTTCTCAATGTTATCGGTTCAAGGAAATAAAATTAGGTACTAAAATATTGAAAATGTGTAAAACCATTGCAACATTTTCATTTTGACCAAAAATAAAAATAAACGTGCAGCACATTTATTTTATAACGTTACATGTCCAATGTGTTATATCTCAAAAGTCATTTGAATTATCGAATTCGGTTGTATTGAGTAGTGCGAAGAGTGCCGGCTTCGTCATGTTGTCTTCACGAAACATTGTGGTCCATTTCGTGTTTGTTTGCTGCATCGGTGCAGCTCACGTCCCGGGACAGGGGTTCCGGGACATCGCGCCAACAGATACTATACTTCACGTCGTAAGAGAAATATTTTCTTGCCTTAAAATTAAATTAAATGGAAATAGTAATAAAAAGGAACTCCCGATACACAACCATGTCGTTGGTTTCTCTCAACACAAAAGCAACAATTGGAAGGAAATTTTAAGATTAACGAGCTTCGATATCAAAATCGACAACAGCTCTACAGATTATATGAGAACCATAATAAACGAGGTATTAAATGGGGGAAATAAAACTCTAGAAGGAATTAAAATTCATAACGATGTAAGCGTTAATAAGGAAAAGAAAAACTTCCTTCGCAAGCCTAAAGAAGCGTACCTTCGAAACATTCCACATAGAACCCTGAATAATAAAACATCACAATTTTTACCTAAAGACCGTACCAGTCACAGTACCTACAGCGAAAATAGCATGGCCAGTGAATTAAACCTTGCAGAAAACAGTACTGAGGATATTGAAGTATGGAGTGAGACCCTTTTTCTTTTTAATCACCCTTATACACCCCTACATGTCATAACCGTTGATTGATAGGGTGAACGTGTTAAATTAAAATCACTTTCATAATACTCGTCAATGTGCATCATACTCGATATTTTATTTGGCAGTGCCGAGCCAGTCGCGGCGCATCTTCCGGGGCCGGGAGACGAGTATCTCCTACTACCCGTTCATGGCCAGTATCCACATATTCACCCAGTTCACCTGCGCCGGCTCCATCGTCGCCGACGACCTGATCATCACTGCTGCTTCGTGCTTGCAACTGTAACCAGATTTGTATATTACTTATGTATGGCTATAAATAACATATAACAGAACACAAGTGGAATAAATAGCGGGTGGTAGGACCTTGTGCAGGGTCCGTCCGGATCGCTACTACCGTCTTATCCATTAACCTACCGCCAAACAGCAGTGTTCGCATTGTTGTGTTCCGGTTTGGGGATAAGACAGCCGGTGAAATGACTAGCATAGAGGCATTCCATCTTAGTCCTCAGGGTTGGCAACGCATTTGCAGTCTTAGGATTGCTCTGCAGTCTTGTGAATGCGAATGTCTATGGGTCACAGTTTCCACTTACCATCAGGTGGCCTGTGTGCTCGTTTATGATCTCTATGCCATAAAAAAAAAGCAGTGGATAAACATGTTAAAACGACAATTAACAGTTGTTTTTAAATGGTGAAAAAGGAAATTTAGACTAAAAGCTGAGCCCGTATCTTCGTCCTCAGAGCCTACAACAACCGCTTCTACCGCGAGAACCCCCAGTTCCTCGCCGTGCGCGTGGGCAGCAGCTACTTCGACAGCGGCGGCGACCTGATTCCCGCGCTGGAGGTCTACTTCCATCCTTCTTACGATCCCCAGACTCTCCACGATAATCTGGCCATCGTGAGGCTACGCAGACACATTCGCTTCAGGAATCGCGCGAGGGTGAAGAAGGTTGACATCGACACGAACGCCAACGCTCTACCAATGAACACCGACGGCATCGTCATCGTGGGGTGGGGCGCGAAGACCGTGAGTATGCCTCGCTGAAACGTTTCATGGTTACTGTTATCTTTTAAGACAAGTGGGAAGAACAAACATCTTTTAATTTATAGTTGGTCCGTCTTTCTGGGTGGTCGTTCGTCAAAGCCATTTTACTCAAAGATTAATAAATATATTACTGTTTGTGTGTTTATTTACGACTGTCACAGTGTAATTTTTGGGCATGAGGAGTCGTAAACTGCGTATCGACTGCTCGCTCCTACCAAGCCCGCGACCATCGGCGCGCGCTCTCTGAGCCCACGCGTGGGTCCCCGCGCTCCATGTTCGTACCGCCATGGCGCGCGTCGACCGGTATCCACCTGAGCGCAGCTGCCGTGCGCGCCGACGGTCCATTGCTTGTTGGAACTCATTTAGTTAAATAAAAATACTAGTTTTCTCAATGACTACATTAAAAATGCCGTGGCTTTGAAGATTAATTTGTAGTTTTTATAAATTGTGTTACTGATTTATGTTTGTGTACCTAGTAAAAAAGGTATTCAAGAGTGATAATTACAGCATTAGTAAAACATTATTCTATGTTATCGAAATGACTTAATTCACTTTTATATAAGTAAACGTAAATACGAGTATACGTGAGTAGGTAGATAACGAAACCTATAGGTATTATATTTTTAGGCAAGCAACAAAATCAAGGAAAAGAGTCCAATGATGCGCAAGATAGCTGAATCTGTTCTGGACTTCTACCCGCTGGAGGAGTGCCAGGAGATATACTCCAAGTAAAAACATTATAACTATTCAATCCTGTAGCGTTTCATATACTTTAAAGAGATAAACCCTGTACGATGGATGGGGCTTCTGAAGTATAAGACAGCAAGCAGCACTAAGACTTGTACTTCATATAAATACGACATAGGTGCAGAAGTCTCGCTGCTTTAGGCTGCCTGTCCACTGGAGCGCAGCGAGCATAGCGGTGAGCGAGGAAAAATACACCAATAGTATTCCAATTGCTGGATCTTTTCCTCGCTCATCGCTCCGCTGCCTCGCTCCGCGTCATCGGACAGCTAGGCAGCCTAAATCCGTCTCGCAATTGACCGGTTTAAAAAAAAAGTTATGTTAAAAACACTTTTGAATTACTGTTTTCTATGAATTATTATTATGAATTAATTATTTCTTAAAGTCCAATAATGTAAAAAATATAGCCGAAAGATAAGAAAAAGTAATGCCTGTACACCTTGGGGCGGTGCTATTTGTTCCCGACTGAAACGCCCCTCGCCACGCTCACGCCCGCGGCCTCTTGTTGCAGGACGTACGCGACAAAGCGGCACTTCTGCGCAGGATTCATCTCTCACGGCGGCGGCGCCTGCAATGTAAGCCACTCACTTGTACCGGCACGATGACAGACGGCTGCTGGTAATACCTGCCTTTTACATTAACTAGTTGGTATCCGCGTTATTGCAGTGACGCAATATAAACCACAAACGACGGCTACTCCATGGTCATGTGCAATCTTGCCTTAGTAGTACCCACGTGGCTCACTTACCACCTAAACTCTTTTCCTGTATCATAGAAACTAGCTCGTATCACTCCTCTTCTAAAAACCTCTTACCTTTGGTCCATCTCCGGCCTTCGATCAATTCCTATTATACCTGCCCTTTCTTAAGTTACTGAACACTTCACTAACTCGAAGACAGTCCCACTTTCTGAGCTATCACAAACTTTTTAACTCTTTCCAGTCGGGTCTCCGCCCCGGGTTTAGCACTGTCACTGCTTTGGTCAAATTCAAATTCAAATTAAATTCAAATTCAAATTCAAATTAATTTATTGCATGAAATAATGTTACATAGATCTTAAAATAAATTATTACAGTTCATTATTTCGCCGTTAAGGCATGCAATTAGTATACGAAAATCATAAATTCCGTATATGCAAATACACTACATAGTATCCTAATTTTGAATTGAGAAAATTAAATTAAATTTATAATTATAACAATACTTTACAAAAAAGGTACAAAAAAAAAAAAAATAGAATTAATATGATACATTAAAATGATAATATTATATGTCAGCTCTTAAGAGAAGTTTACATTTTGTGAAAAATTCTTCTAATGTGTAGAAAGCTTCTTCAACTAACAATTTATTAACTCTGGTAAAGAATTGATTATTAGGTAAATATGTCCATGCAATAGGAAGTGAATTATAAATTTTAATTGCCATCTGATAGCTGTTTTTACGACAGAGTTTTAACCTACATTTTGGAGCTATCAACGCCTTATGAGTAACAGTACGTTTATGTACATTATTTTTTTTTATAAAAAGTGCAATATTCGCCCTAACAAACTTACAAACCTCCAGTATGTAAAGGCTCGGGACAGTAAGAAGTTTAAACTCTATAAACAGTGGCCTACATGACTCTCTCCAGTTTAAGCCCCATATCGTCCTGATACATTTCTTTTGAGTGACGAACACACGCTGAATGTCTGATGAGTTAACCCACAGTACTAATCCGTAACGGAAGGTCGAACAAACATAACTATGATAAACCAGTAGAGCAGTTTCTGTAGAGGTGATTGATTTAAGTTTTTTGAGTGCATAAATAAATTTATTAACTTTTTTACAAACTTCGTCAGTGTGCTTTTTCCAATTCAATTGTTCATCTATATGAATGCCAAGAAAATTTGTTGAGGCAACATTTTCGATTATATTATTTTCAAATGTAACTTTTAGTTTTGCGGTGCTTTTATCGTTAATCTTAGTTATAAAATTAATTATTTTAGTCTTACAGACATTCATGTGTAAACCATTATTTATTAGCCAATCTCTAAGATCGTTAATTGCGTTTCTAGTATTTACTTGTATCTCATCTCATCAGTAGACTTTCCTCTAATAATAACAGTCGTATCGTCCGCAAAGAGTACGCATCTTTGCTTGATGAAAGATGGTAAATCATTCACATAAATGAGGAACAGTAACGGGCCCAATATGCTTCCTTGCGGAACCCCTGTGCCATTGACACGCGAAGCAGAGTCGAAATTTTTTACTACGTTATTGCCTGCTAAGGTTTTAGTAATTCGTGTTATTTGTTTCCGCTCCGATAAATAACACCTTAGCCAATCATGTGCAGGTCCCCTTATCCCATATTTAAAAAGTTTATCTAGGAGAATTGAATGATTGACATGGTCGAATGCTTTACTTAAATCTAAAAATAATGCAATAACTTTTTCGTTTCCGTCTAGAGCACTCAACACGTTACCAACTAGATCAAAGGCTGCTTGTGCGGTTGATTTTCCTTTACGGAATCCGTATTGCTCTGAACGTAAGATGTCATTTTTATCAAGAAAGTTTATGATCCTTGTATACATGACCTTTTCCAATATTTTGGAAATGACTGGTAGTAATGCGACAGGTCTGTAATTACTCCTCTCTGTCTTTATTCCTTTCTTAAAAAGAGGTTTAATAATCGAAAACTTAAGTACATCCGGGAAATAACCTTGTGATAATGACAAGTTAATAACATGCGAAAGAGGATTTGATATTATTTTAGATATTGCTTTTACAGTATTGACTTTTATGTCATCAATCCCCACTGAGTTAGTATTTTTTAAGGACATTATGATTTTGTATGTTTCATAAGGATCCACGGGTACCAAAAATATAGTTTTATTGACATTACTGAGGGGGCAAACACGAGCAAGACCATTATTTTGGCCTTTAGAAATATCAATGAAAAAGTCGTTAAATGACTTAGCAATTTCCTCGGGACTTGTAATATTATGGTTGTTTTCTACAATATTGTCGATTTCCCGGGCACCCTTGATCTTACCTAACCTGCTGTTAATTATATTCCATGTTGTTTTTCCCTTGTTATTTGCTAGAATTACCAGATTTTTGTGATATCTTTTCTGTGCTTCATTAAAACAATTTTTCAAAAGTTTAGTATAGTTTCTAAAATGTAATTTACGTTGGTTAGATTTATTTTTGTAATATTGAAAGCGCAGCAAGCCCTTGGTTGTACAACTTTTCCTTAAGCCATTTGTAACCCAAGGAAGTTTTTTGTATTTTGTAGATATTCTGACTCTTATTAATGGGAAACACAATTTGTGAAATAATACAATTATATCATACAAAGTGCTGAATGCTTTGGCTGCGTCTGTTGATTCCATTACATCAGAAAAACTTAGGCTGGCAATACACCGTTTAAACTTTTCCATATTATCTTTACTGAAATCTGTTTTATATTTGAACTTTGTCGTTTCAACGTGCGAGTAAATTGGGAGTTGAACAGTTTGTGCGGTGTTGTGGTCCGATAATCCGACTTCATGTGTTTTACCAATAACCCCGTCTATATTGCTTATAATGTTATCAATACACGTTTTTTGCCGTGTCGGGTGAACTATGTGATACTTAAAGTTATAATTTAAAAGTAAATCTGTCATTTGATTTTTATCTTTATTATTACTGAGGAAATCAATGTTAAAATCACCGGCTATTACGATTTTTTCTTTCTGATACCCTAAAATTGTGCAAAGATCATTAAAGAGTTGGAAAAACTTTTGAATATCTGAATCCGGAGTACGGTATAAACAAACTATAATTATATTATGAGAGTTAATTTTTACACCACATACTTCAAATTGCTTATCCGCTGCTAAATGATTTATAGAGCTCAGCTCTTCGAATTTCATTGTATTACGCAATAGTATGCAAGTACCGCCTCTTTTTTTGTTTTGTCTCGAGTAACATGTTGCCATATTAAAATTTTGCATTTGAAGGTAGTTTTCTTGACCTTGCTGCATAAATGTTTCACTAAGACAAATTACATCAATATCAACATTGACCTTAAGCTCAGAAATAACCAGTTCTAAATCTTCAGTTTTATTCAGGACTCCAGCTATATTTTGGTGAAAAACTACCAACTCATCTTTACCTTTGACATTTTTACCAGATTTCCTACTCAAATTTAGATGGAGCTTACTATTATATACCTTACGATTATGTTTCCTAGAACTAGAATTATAATTATTGTTCACGAAAAAACGTGTTAGAATATTTTAAAAGCTCTAACATTTTACTAATATCTTTAAATATAACCTTCATGCCTCTATCATTTACACGTCCAGATGTTCTAAAAAACATCTTATAATCATACGAAAGGTTACGATTACAATCTAATATATAAGCATATTCATATTTTTGAGCATCATTGTACAAAAGGTTATTGAAGATTTCTATCCTTCTGTTGAATATGTTGGCAAAGTGACTACAGTTAAAAGTAGGAGCACAAATAATGAAATTGGTATGAGTCAAATTTTGCAGACTGTTTTTGATGTGCAGTATTACTTTACCATAACTTTGCGATTTAAGGAAGTCCTCTTCACCAATTAATATTACACAGTAGTCATTCATAGTAAAGTCAGTTAATTTCTTATCTATGTTAATAAAAAGGTTTTCAATTCCCACACCTGGAGTTAAGTAATGACATATATGATAATCTTCATGAAACAAATTTGCAATAGGAAGTATCTTATTAAACTTGTTTGAGCTAATCAAACAAATTCGATTTCTTAGATCAGCCTTAGGCCCAAGACACTCATTTAATTCTTGGACCGTGACTTTATCCGGTGTATGAGATGCTTCAGGTAAAGAACGCTGGTTGCTGGGGTCGTCTACTCGAGAACTAACTGAACTTGGGAAATCTAAGAGGTTCAAATTATTACTCAAATTTAATTCTTGATGATCTTGATTGCGTTCAATTTCTGTCGAATTTGCTGCAAAAGATAAAGTTGCCTTGCTAAGGAGTTTCTTTTTTTTGGTTCCAGTTTTCTTTTTTCCATCAGATTTACAGATGTGGGTCAATTTATTAATTTTATTTGCATATTCTTTCATGGCGTTTTTAAGTGTACTATTTTCTATAAGTAAGTTTTCTATCTCCTGTTCTGCACTTTTCAATTGTTCTTGTAGGCTGTTAATTTTGCCATTCATAATCTCCAACTTATCTTGCATACTCTCACCAATTTCTGGACAACTTCTATTAAGATTGTTTCTCAGCATGGATGATGATGATGACGATAATGATGACAATGACAAGTTAGAGTGATCACGGTCTTCCTCATCCGTTAATGAGTCAAAGGAATTTTTGGTAGGCACATTAACTCTGAATGGCTTACGCATCGTAACATTGCTACTTGTTGACAGTGATTTATTCTTGTCACTTTGCAACTCGATGGATGTTGAATTTTCAATTACATTAGGTGGGAATGGTATGGCAGTGTTAAGTACCACTATGTCTTGAGTGGGAGTAGCTGTAGCGCAGCTGTAGGCAGCGGGGGGACTACTTATTGTATTTGTGCCTATTCTCGCACTTTTTTTTCGGGCACCGGTAGGTTTTGGAATAGTATTAACTTTTTTCGTTACTTCCTTTGACGTATTGGTATTTGTTCGGCAGCATGGCGAACATATCCATTTATTTTTGCTTTCAGGTGTCATCAAACCAAATAGTTTTGCCGACCTGCCAGAGCATTCTATATGATATGTTTTTTTACATTTACAACAATTAAGAATTTCTTTATTCTGTATGACCCTATGGCATTTCGCACATTCAGACGCCATTCCACATCACTATTTTGTCCCAGAGACGTACTTCCAAACTACTTTATTTTATAATGTTAGGTATAATTTTTCGAGTCCAATTTGGACGTACTCTACAAGTTCGATTTGGACCGAAGTCTGCAACTCCAATTCGGACCGGGACAATCAAAGCATTCTGTGCCCAATTCGGACCTAAGTCTATGACTCCAATACGGACCGATTAAGCAATGGTTTTTTCTTTGTCCAATTCGGACCAAAGGCGCTAAGGTCAAACACCGTTGTTGATGCAGACTTGAAAAACACCTCTTTAGATCAGGCAAATTTAAATGAATATAACGGTTGAGTGGTATATTTACAAATTAGATTGTGGAATAACTCACAGTTCCGTAGATTCTTAGAAGAAATTTAGGCACTAATATATTTCACTTTTGCTGCATGCAGGATTCCGTTGCTTAAATTTACGAGCTGAGGCTTTTTAACACTGCTATTTAATTAATGTCCCGGAGCAATTAAATATACGTCTTGACTTATGAAGGCACTTAGGCGTTTTTTCTCAAAAGGTCAAAGTTACCGATGACCTTCCTAACCTATGTTGTAGGTTTTAACTGCTGTTT
>CAWYPN010000099.1:0-54660 GCA_963966035.1 Acleris laterana
TGGAAAGCAAAGGTATCTTGGCTTCATCCCAATATGGTTTTCGTAAGGGTAAAGGCACTGTAGATAGTCTTGGCATTTTATGTACCGATATACGTTTGGCTTTTTCAAAAAATGAGTCTTTAGTTGGTGTTTTTCTGGATATTTCTGCTGCATATGACAGTGTCCTTCTCCCTACCCTTGTGCAGAAAATGATCTACCTGGGTATTCCTGCGAAAATGGTTAACTTTATAGGTAATCTTTTTATTGATAGGTCATTCGTAATTCGGTTACAAGGCTACTCAATCCCTCCCAGACACCTTTTCAAAGGCTTACCCCAAGGTTCTGTCCTTAGTCCCATTCTTTATAGCATTTATACCATAGGTTTGCAGGAATCAGTAGATTCTTTCTGCAGTATACTACAGTACGCTGATGACATTGCTTAATATGTCCCATCTACTTCTGTGTCAGTCGCGTGTTCGCGTCTAAATACCGCTTTGGATTATTTATCCCTCTGGCTGGATGATCACGGGCTGTCTTTGTCTGCTGCCAAAAGTAGTGTAGTGGTGTTCTCTAGGAAGAGGTCCACCCCTGCAGTAGAAATAAAGATAGCTGGTCAGACTATCCCGGTTTCTGATAAAGTCAAATTTTTAGGTGTGTTACTTGACTCCAAATTGACTGGCGTAGCTCATCTGTCTTATGTAGCTGATAAATGTGAAAAGGGTGTCAATGTTCTACGCGCTCTCGCTGGTGTTTGGTAGGGGTCTCATCCTTACACTTTGAAACTTGTTTATAATGCTATTGTGCGTAGTCATTTCGACTACGCGTCATTTCTACTGGAACCCTGCAATAAAAAGGCGCTATCCCTACTTGACAAAATTCAAAGTAAGTGTTTACGTATAATTTGTGGGGCTATGAAATCCACTCCCATCAACGCCCTTCAAGTAGAGTGTGTGGATCCTCCCCTTTTCCTTCGAAGACAATACCTTTGTGACCGGTTTTTCTTTAAAATTTCGCAATATTCCTCTCATCCCTTGCTTTTAAAATTACAAAGTCTTTCAGATATTGTGTTCACTTCACGGTATTAGTCTCATAAAGTAATTCCTCCCATATTGAAAAGTTTCAACAAAGTTAAAGACTTAGCTTGCCCTTTATCGAAGTTCCCTTTGAACCCTTTATTTTTGATTGACTTTGAAGTTCTAGTGTTTAATCCACAAATTATTAATTTTGGTATTTACAAAAACTCTGGTTCTGGTGATAGGTGCTTTAATAGACAGATAGCACAGAGGTGGCAGGACTGGTTATGTTTTTACTGTGATGCCTCGAAACTATCTGAAGATGGCTGTGTCGGTGCTGCTCTCTGGATTCCAAAGTTCAGTATAATTTTGAGCTACAAATTACCCCCCTTTTCATCGGTCTTCACTGGCGAGGCTATTGCTGTTTTAGAGGCCGTATTATACAGGGTGTCCCATAAATAGCACGTCACAGTGACGCCGGAGATTCCCCAGCCTCAGACGAACCGAACCAACCTAACATGACCTCAGTAAAAGTTGCACCGTTTTCGAGTTATACCAATTTAAAGATTTTTCCAATTTCTCACCTCTTTTAACATTGCAAGTGCCCGCATTTACTGGGATAGCTTTACAATTTAGTTTTTTTTATTTATACGCTTTCATGAATAGTTGCTTAAGATGATAGAAGCATTATTATGTCAATAACTAATGTAAAAGTTGGAAAAATACTGTAATGAACTTGACTTAAATTATCATCAACATATTAATTTCAACTTTGAACACCTGCCATGACTTTTTTTTACTAGAAACGAAATGAGCAAATAACTTTAAAAACATGCGTATGTTATGCCAATTCTAAAATGGTATGACACATGATATCATAATGCAAAAAAGTAGGAATTCGAATCACATTTGATTGACCAAGGTTCAAAGATAAAGGTTTATTCGTTTTTACAATAAATGTTCGAATTGTTTCCCTGCGACTCTAAGGCACAAATAGCATCTTCGGATAAAATTTCGGTTTAATTTTCGTAAACTGGTTTCGGATATGTCTCGAGCTGCATCGAAGACACGTCGCTGTAGTTCCTCTTCGTTACTTATTGGTTTTGAATAAATTTTATCTTTCAAACATCCCCAATAAAAAAAATCCAGTGGGTTTAGATCCGGGGAACGCGCTGGCCATAAAATTGATCCCATTCGCCCAATCCATTCTGTCAGGATACTTGTTGTTTAGGTGCTCACGGACTGAGCGAGCGCAGTGTGCCGGGCAGCCATCTTGCTGGAACCACATCCTTTGCCTCAATGCCAACGGCGTGTCCTCTAATAAAATAGGCAGATCGTTTTCCAAAAACTGCAGATAATTCTGGCCATTCAGAATCGGCGGCAACTCGACCGGTCCTATTATTTGGCCGTTAAAAATTCCGGTCCACAAATTAATTTTAAATTGGTATTGTGACCGGTCTTCTCTCTATTCGCACTGAAGTTCCTGGCTCTGCTTGTACTTGACTTAAAACAACGTCATCATCAATGGTTTGGGGTCTTCCTTCTGAGCCACGTCTTGGTGGTCTGTTGTCACGATAATCATTCACGACTCTTCAGTCGCCTCATAAGTCGTCGGCCTACGATTTGCATATCGTTCCGAGTACAGTCTTGCAGCCAACCTTGCGTTGTAAGAAACATTACCTCGAGTGGAATCTCTCCTAGTTTCACCATAAATTAAATGCATATCAGCGTACTCACTATTGGAGTACTGAGAAGTATTACGATGTGCCATCGTAATAAAGTTTTACAAAGTGAAATCAAGTGTCCGTTAAGAGTGCCGAGTAGTCGTTTCAGTTCCACAAAATTAATCAGAGATTTAGTTCAGGAACACCACAGGAAAACAGGGACGCAGTGAACATGGTGATAAGTAATGACATAAGTCAAATTAATAAAAATAAAAAGTAACTAAAAAGTCTGCTATTAAAACGAGGTTTAATATTAAAGGGCACGAAACGCAAGGTAACGAACTACTTTGGGTCACAGGGCACCCGCTGCAATAAATTAATAACTACCATACAATTCTTTACATAATAAACTTGCAAAGCGGCTAATAGCCTTTCATTTGTTAGTTTGGTTTCGGGATCCTTATTAGGAAAAGTTAGTCGAATTCCTACTTTTTTGCATTATGATATCATGTGTCATACCATTTTAGAATTGGCATAACATACGCATGTTTGTAAAGTTATTTGCTCATTTCGTTTCTAGTAAAAAAAAGTCATGGCAGGTGTTCAAAGTTGAAATTAATATGTTGATGATAATTTAAGTCAAGTTCATTACAGTATTTTTCCAACTTTTACATTAGTTATTGACATAATAATGCTTCTATCATCTTAAGCAACTATTCATGAAAGCGTACAAATAAAAAAAATTAAATTGTAAAGCTATCCCAGTAAATGCGGGCACTTGCAATGTTAAAAGAGGTGAGAAATTGGAAAAATCTTTAAATTGGTATAACTCGAAAACGGTGCAACTTTTACTGAGGTCATGTTAGGTTGGTTCGGTTCGTCTGAGGCTGGGGAATCTCCGGTGTCACTGTGACGTGCTATTTATGGGACACCCTGTATGTAGAATCTCACTCTTTAAATAATTCAATAATCTTCTCTGACTCCCTTAGCTGCCTGCAAGCTATCTCTTCAAATTTGTTTAGGCAGTCATCAACGTCCCCTGTTATTTATAAAATTAAGGAAGCTCTTTATGCGTGTTTTAATAAAAATATAAATGTAGTTTTGGCATGGATCCCAAGCCATTCTGGTATTGCTGGTAACGAAATGGCTGACTCGTGTGCGAAGGAGGCTACTCAGTCTGGCACTCTCGTACACTACAAAAATTATTCTTTTGACTTAGTTTCCTTGGCTAAGCCCACGCTAGCAAAGTCCTGGAATGACATCTGGACCTCTTCCAGTATTCAAAAAGGTCGTCATTATGCTTCTATCCAACCAAATATTCCAATTAAGCCTTGGTTTTTCCGCTATCGTCATGCTGATAGATTTGTGACCACCACCCTTTGTCGCCTTCGCTTTGGTCATGCTTGTACCCCAGTCCACTTAGCTAAGATCAGGATAAAGGATAGCTCTCTTTGTGAGTGCGGTTTGGACGAAGGCTCTCCTGATCATATCTAGACACGCGGCAGCGTGTCCAGCCAAGTTCAAGAAAAAGGAACTGGCGAGCGCCGCCGTGTGTTATTTACACGAACCGTTTGGAGCCACTTTTGATCCCTCAATAACTCCAAATCTACTTAACATAAAAACATGAAATTTGGTATATGTATTAAAACCCTTTAGATCAACTAGAACCCTAAATTTCATAAATAAAAGTGAAACGGTTATTGAGATATAAACGTCTAAAAATCGGCATTTTTACCACTGACTGACTGACTGACTAATCATCAAAAACCTAACCCACTTCCAGGTGACCTAGAAGGTTGAAATTTGGCATACAGATGGGTAATTATGCGTATACAAATAAAAAAATCTGAAAACAGTGATTTTATAAGTTTTATTATTATTATTATTTTATTTTATTATTTATGCTAGTTACCTCAGAACTCCGTTATTTATTAACCGATTTGGAAAATTCTTTTTTTGTTTGAAAGGGCACACTGTCTGATTGGTCCCAATGTCACCAGGTCAGAATCTGATGATGGGGTCCTGGAGAAATTGAGGGAACTCTTCAAATAATTTGGGTATAGCTATATCGATTTGGGTATATTGTATATATATATACGAGTATATAGCATACATTATATTAACTCGTGCATATATGCTTTTGAAAAGCACTATTTGGTGAAGTAAAACTGATGATGATGAATGAAGATCACAGATTCACCGGAACTACTCAGTAATTAATGTTTGTTTATTGAAACGCATGCCAACTTATTTGACAAAAATAAATGATATCCCATCAAAAACATACATGTGAAAATGCAAGCCAAGTTCAATGTTAAGAATATGCAATGCGTGTTTATCGACTTCACTGACAAAAAAAATGAGATCTAGATGGGTGCCAAGTTCCGTAGATAATCCTGATATTTATTTATTAAGAACATACCTACAACATTCTAAAATAAATTAAAAACACAATTTCTTATTTTTTCTGCTACAACAATATTTGCTATTAAGTATAACTTCTTATATTTCAACACCCAAATTATTTACACAAAGCAAATAGGATAAACTGAAGCTTAAAATCTGACTTGGCTAGTTTTCATATTTGTTATACGCAAGTTACTGTATTTTTATATTGTATGGTCATATTTTACTCTTCGAAATAATTGACTTGCTGGTAAAAAACTAGCCAAGTCAGATTTTGAGCTTCAGTTTATCCTAAGTTATTTGCTTTGTGTAAATAATTTGGGTGTTGAAATATAAGAAGTTATACTTAATAGCAAATATTGTTGTAGCGGAAAAAATAAGAAATTGTGTTTTTAATTTATTTTAGAACTAGCGACCCGCCCTCGCTTCGCTTCGGTTTATGTGAGTTTTCTGTAACACCCGTACATAAACCAGAATCTATTATACATATAAACCTTCCTCTTGAATCATTCTATCTATTAAAAAAACCCGCATCAAAAACCGTTGCGTTGTTTTAAAGATCTAAGCATACATAGGGACAGACAGCGAGAAGCCACTTTGTTTTATACTATGTAGTGATGTTGTAGGTACTTATGTTCTTAATAAATAAATATCAGGATTATCTACGGAACTTGGAACCCATCTAGATCTCATTTTTTTTGTCAGTGAAGTCGATAAACACGCATTGCATATTCTTATCATTGAACTTGGCTTGCATTTTCACATGTATGTTTTTGATGGGATTTTCTTTTCGTGCTCTAAGTTCCCATGCTCTCTTTACGACTTAATCCCTTTGGAATTTCCTCGTCCTATAAATATGAAAAACTTATTAACTCTTGTAAATAGTCCTCTCATTAAACATTTAGTTAGTTTCATTCATAAATATAGAATTAAGTTATAGTTACATGTAAGTATTTGTTGTAAATACATAATAATATATGAAACCGAAACATTCTTTGTACTTATTTTATCGCCCTATTCAAAATTGTTCTTCGTTAAAACGTGTGCCTTCCTTAAACCTGACATTGGCGAAATCATAGTGGCAACACAAATGACATATGCCACTAAACAAAGATCTATCTAAATGTTCTTAATGAAGTTCATTCTCGAATTGAACGAAGTTAACTTTTTCGCACTCATCGATTAAATTGTATGACACACTTCATCGATGAGCACAAATTAGTTAACTTCGATCAATTCGAAAACAAACTTTTAATTTCCGCAAGCAATATGCTAAAGATAAAGCATGTTTCAGTCTTCTATAAATAAAATATGAATACAAGGACGGAATATTAATACGCTAAGCATTTTTTTTAAACAAGACTTATAGTGAAACAAACTCCATAAAACAACATAGCACAACACGTTACAGTAGAAATTATAGACTTTATGAAATGTAATATCTTTATTGTGCAAGGAATTTACCAGCGCTTCGCAAGAGGAGACCACTGTTGAGAAGAAGCGCCGCAAGAACCTCAACAGTCAGTCTTTTTTTTCAAATAAACCATCATAACAATGACAATAATAAACTTAAGGTAAGAGTATCATAAAACCAATTCCAAATAATAGAAGTAAAACTATGAAGGAAGAAGCAACAGACCAAGTTAAAGTAAGTTAATAAGGTAAATATACATTTAATCTAACCTAAGTTTTAAAAACACGAAAGCACAGCAATGTATTAAATGATAAATATCTGAGTATGGTGCTGTGAGCTTACATAAATTTCTCCACAAGAATATAAAGTCTCGTAACCTAGTTTTACAAAATAAAATAAAGCCTAGTCTGGAATTATCCAATAGCAATTTTCTACCTCTTCATAAGAAGATCAAAAAAACAGAACAGGTTAATAAGTGAAGAGCTATTTAGTAGTCGTTTTTAAAATGTTGTTCTGTGGCTGTTCAATATTCATATTCAATTTACTTTTTACATAAATATTCATTTATACAATGCAATGCATGAAAATATTATCGTTCTTATATTTTTTATACAATTCAATGCAAAACCATTATATTGCTAGAGATACATTCAAACTTATTCCATAATGCTATCAAAGCTTTTTATTTATACAATGCAATGCATGAAAATATCATCGTTCTTATATTGTTTATACAATTCAATGCAAAAACATTATATTGCTAGAGATACATTCAAACTTATTCCATAATCCTATCAAAGCTTTTTATTTATACAATGCAAATATGCAATGCATAAAAATATCATCGTTCTTGAATTGTTTATACAATTCAATGCAAAAGCATTATATTGCTAGAGATACATTTAAACTTATTCCATAATCCTATCAAAGCTTTTAGTTAAATTGTTAATTTACACATCTAGAAAATAATAAAACTTTGGACCCGTTTCGCGAAACCTTGTAACTTGTATTACAAGCGGAAATCTCTTTTCAACATCATCATCATCATCAGCCTATATTAGTCCACTGCTGGCACGCCAACGAGCACGATTCGTGGCCACTCTCATCCAGCTCTTGCCAGCCACCTTGCGAAGATCGTCACTCCACCTAGTCTGAGAGGGCGTCCTACACTACGTTTGCCGATTCGCGGTCTCCACTCATTCTTGAATACGATAACTCCAGCGATTATCGGTTCTGCGGCACAAATGGCCGGCCCACTGCCACTTCAAGCTGCTAATTCGATGGACTACGTCGATAACCTTAGTTCTCTGTCGGATCACCTCATTACGGATCCGATCCTTTAGAGAAACTCCCAACATAGCCCTCTCCATAGCTCGCTGAGCGACTTTAACAATATGCATTAAAAAGAGAATTCCACTAATACAAGTAACAATGGGTTCTATACAACACGCTAAATCAATAATGCTTTTAACACATGTCATTATGGTAGTTTTTAACTCGGCCGCCATTACTCTCAAGTAAATAAGACGTAGTAGTAACGTTAATACAACACGTCAAAAGCAATATTGTTTTACAGAGTTGAACAAAGGCCCAGGGCCTATATTCTACACGGTAAAATCATATTGTTCTTGACGTTTTTCCGTATTCTCCACGGTTTGATAGCTCTTATTTACATGACAGTTATGGCGGCTAAGTTAAAAACAATACCCATAAGATGTCAAGGGCGATACCGTTTTACCCAGTACAATAGGTCCCGTTTTCGTAAAACGGGCCTCGGTAATAGTGACACTAAACTCGTTAAGACAAGTGGTTTTAAAGTGGTGAACCAGTGAAGGGCCATTATATACAGTGAAATTATCTAATAATTATTATGATAACGGTCGCCAGTGGGAAAATTCCTAACAAACTATTCCACCACTTTAATCGTACTTTTAATAAAATGAAATTAAATCATTTGCGGTGTATAATCAAAGCTTAACCCTACACATAAATATGTAGATTAAGCTGTCTTTGATCTTATAGGCCTCAAATATAAAACTTGTCATGGGCTCATAACATAACGTTTTCTACCGAAGAGAGAAAATAATGTAGAAATGTTGAAAATCATAATAAACCCGTGACGTGATCTTAAACATAAATTAAAACTAATGTAGAAAATTTAGCGTGCTGGGCTGGCCACTCGTGTAGACGCATCCATTGATTCTGGAAAAAACAAAATGTTGACTTAAGTAGACGTACAAACAATACACACCACACATCACGTTATTTCGTCAAATCGAAAGCGAAGGCCAATGGATTAATTTGAGCGACACGCTAGGTCGACGAATGAAAGAGATAGTTTTACATAGAATTACTAAATTGTGGCCTGTGTATCTTGATATTTTTAAACATATTTTCAACGTGACACCCTCAAAATCATTACAAAAACATCGTTGTAACGTAATATTAGATTTCACTATACAAATTTACCAAAATGTAGTATAAATGAAAGATAGATACCATTAATGTTATTTGTAGTCGAAGATCAAAAAGGTATTCATTGCTGGGGCTTGTGATTTCATTGTGGATGCTCGCAGTCATTGGAACCCCTTTAAACAAACGTACAATAAAAAACACACAAGTTTAAGTTTTAGAGTAAGTTTTCGTTACAGTAAAAAAAAAGACTTATTTCCCCTCCATATTTTTTTTTAGACCCCTAATTGAATTATATTGTATACATATATCATATGTTAAAATCCGTGCAAGGGCACAGAAATAGCCATACATACTCTCTCTCTCTCTTAATATGTACACTCATTAAACATAAACCTCCATCGGGCGGTTAGGTAAAAACTAGTCATTGTCTTACCTAAATTAGCAGTAGCATTACATACTAGCGCAGAAACCAAATGTCACTGATCTTGTTATGATACATGGAACGTTCACCCCAGTTTCAGCTTGTCTTTGATCATTGAAGATGGCAGCAGCAAGGTTTCCAGATCAAAATATAAGTACCTAAAAAATTTAAATCAATAAATCAGCTAAGAAACTAAAACATACCTACTAAGGGACTATCCTATGTCCCACTCTGGGTACTATCTCTTTACCAAATTTCACATCAGTTGGATGAAGTGTAGGACCATTACAGTGGGACAAGCAAACAAACATACTTTCCATTTATTTAGCTTCATCGTTTTTTGGCTTTTATAAAATACCATGGTTTGGCTTTCAAATAGCAGTAACTTGGAATACTAAATACATACACATACATAAACTCACGCCTTTATTCCCAGAGTGGGGTAGGCAGAGCTACAGAATTTATAACAACTATAAAAACTTTTTGATAATTCTGTAACCACATTTTGCACACTTAGGCGAAGATGTTCTAACTGTGTGATGTAACTTGGTATACTATTGTCACCATTTCTGGATAAAATCTACATCTACACTAATATTAACAGGGATCGGAAATTCAGATAGATATTGATCTAAACTTTGGCAGTGGCGTTGTTGTTCAGTTGTATGGCAGCGACTCAATTTTAATTTGTTAATAACATTCTCGGGATTTCTAAATAAACAAATTATGCCAGCATAAATACACATTTAAGTACTCACATTAGCTACTTAAAGTTTTATTTTTACTAAAATGTTTTATATACCCGTAAATCATTGAGCTAAAGAAGTTTGAGGAGAACACTAACATTAAGTCTTATACTAATTGTAAAATAATGAATATAAAAGTTTTGTCGAATCCTGGAAATTATATTATTAAAATAATATTTTTAAGAAGCCGACGCCATATTTGCTTAACTTATTCCGCGATTTTGCCAACTTAGGTAAATATCTATACGAATTATCGATCCCTGGTTATTAATGAATAAATTTAAAAACTGCTGGACCAATTTCATAAATTCTTTTGCCATTATAAAGCTACATTGCCCTGAGTAACATAGGTTACGTTTTATTATTCTGCGCAGATGGAGGTGCAGACAAGAGTTGTCAGTTATAAAAAAAGTTACTACTATACATTTTAAAATACTAGTCACTGTATTACCTAGGAAAAATTGCAGCACACACAAGCGCAGGTGACCACAATATGATGATGTTGTCATTCCACATAAACCAGCCCCCCGGTGCCCCAGTTTCAGCTGGGCTTTGATTATTGTTGCTGACAGCGGTATGGTTTCCAACTCAAAATAAAGTACCTAAAAAATTAAAAACAAAATATATTAACTAAGGAACCAAAACCTAAACTAAACCAAACCAAACCTACGAAAGGCCTCATGATAGAATTTGCTACGGGACCCACACTGACATCAGTTAAAAATACAGGGTGGCTCATTTAGATTGGTCAGTATGGGAAAGTGTGAAACTATAAGACATATGAAGGTCTGTTCTTAGGAACCATGTCATCGATTTTAATAACAAGACAAACTGCATTTATAGTTATACACTTAAAAAAAACAGTACCTACGCAGCTCGGGAAGCGAACCCGGATGTTTTGAGAAAAAAAACTAACACTTTTTCCATTTAGATATTGATTGTGTAGGTCTTAAGCAGTAAATATTACTACGAAACATGATGTCTCAAATAAATAAAATGCATTGTTTTCATATTGTTCAATGAAACAAAATGCAAGATTGAAAAAAAAGGGTGGTAATTTCGAACACTTACTAAAATTAATTAAAGAATGTGAAAACAATGCATTTTATTCATTTTAGACATCATGTTTCACAGTAACATTTGCTACTACAAAATTGTGTTCAGTAAGTAGGTACCTACATAAGGTGTATGCATAAGACTGTTCATGCGTTCTACAAGTTGAAAGAGTGGTAAATCACTGGAATAAAATATAACAAAGAAGAAGAATACACTTACCTATTACATACACGAGCAAAAATAACTGTTTGGAATTTTGCACTGAAACGCGTGGTTTGCTGACACCATCATTAATTTATAAATTTCTCTAGCTGCTTTTTTCTAGCTCTAATTTTTATCACTTGTGGTGCACTTGGAATTTATATTTATAACATTGACTTAAATATACGGCATTAAAATAATCAAATCGAATTGGAAATTCTATTTCTAATTTCGTAAACAAGAAGCTAACGGAAAAAAACCATTGAGAGAAATGAATGAATTGACTTAGTTACAGAATAAAGCTGGCATGTAACTTATGCAATCATTAGAACCAAGAAATACATTTATAAATTCAATAGGCTTTTATAAATGAATACTTAAATTAAATAACATTTAAACAAAAATAAACTAAGTTACTTGAGTTATGTAAGTCATTTCAATTTGTCCTATCATTCAATTGAATGGATGCTTTATGCAAACAGCTATACGGACCAAGGTAAACTGTCAAAAACTAATGTCGGAGAGTGAATGAGGCAGATTCTCACCCGTGCACTGACTGAACTGATCAATAATCAATCACAGAACAGACTTAAGGCATAGATCATAAAAGAGGTGATAGACGGTCGAGCTTTAAAACCGCGATCTTAAAGTTCGCGAACTTACTCGGCTCGCGTCAGTGAATTATGCACGAGCTATAAAGTTGCGATATTAAAGGGATCGATAGAAAATCGGGCTTTAAGACCGCGATCTTAAGCTTCGCGAACTTCTTCCGCTCGCGTCGGTGACACACGTTGAAGCTTTCTCACACTTCAAACGCAAAATGTCGTCAACAGAGGAAGCTTTGTGTTATTAAGGAATTACATCATACCAAATTTTAAAAATGTCTCATTTGGGGTTTTAACTAGAATTTCTGAACCAAAATAAACAATTAAGTAACACAACACAATTATATCAAACACCTCACCAACAGACTACCGAAAAATCGAGGCTCGCTACTCGCGGCGGTCAGTAAGAGCCAAGACCGGCTACGAGCAAAATTTAAACATTGCGGACCGCCGACTAGAGTCTGTCTAATGAAAGCTGAACTCGGCTATTGTTTGAGGTGCAACACTATTGAAATGTCATTTTGACATTGACAAACAAGTCGTTGTTGTTGGAGTGTCAAGTTTAAGAGTTATTTAGGAAATTTACCGATTAAAAATAGGTAAAACAATAAAGAGTGGTGTGCGGCTTTTACTAAGGTCATGTTAGGCTGGTTACTTCCCTCTTGAGCTGACCTACCTTCGGTGTCACTATGACGTGGTACTTTTGGGACAACCTTTATATAGGTGTATTGTCTGTAGGGTGCATGCAGTGTTCAACAATGGAACACCAAAAATTCAGAGTCCCATATTTCTCTCATATTCTGATCATTCTGATGTTTTGCAAACATGGATTCCGTTTTTTTAGGGGAAGGTAGTCTATTTAAGTAGGTATAATGTGACATTTATTGTTTCCTTAAATGATACATGTACAATGTGGTTAAAGAATAATCAAAAAGTTTTTATAGTTGTTGGAAATTCTGTAGCTCTGCCTACTCCACTCTGGGAATAAAGGCGTGAGTTTATGTATGTATGTATTTACGTGAAAAAACAAATAAAACTGAGAAAAAAACTTACTTTTTTGACCAAAAAACTGAAAAAGCTCCGCAGAAACGTTCTTTCACAAGCGGCGAGCACGAAAACTGGGGAGGAGCAGGGGTGTACGAGGCCTTTAGGACAAGGCGTACTGCACTATCTGGCTACGTCGCATTACAGAAATAGGACGCTGTTTCATTGTTGAACACTCGACCCCACCTGTACCATGTTGAATCTCTTAACATGCGCAATTTTATTCAATTAAATAGGCAGATGATTAATATAACTGACACTCATAGTTTCAGTAAAACACTATGGAGGTGTTTAGGTATGTGGGAGTAAGGTGATTGATCAGACGTCGAAGTATTGTTTTGATTGATTGACATCAGTTCTCAGGAAACTGATCGATATCGACGTAAGGTGATTAGTGATTGATCAGACGTCGAAGCATTGTTCAGATTGATTGACATCAGTTCTCAGGAAACTGATCGATACAGACGTCGAACGTATGTTCGGAGCGGACGCGCAGCGGAGTGACGACGTTTCACCTCGACGGCCAGGAGCAAAAGAGGAAGAAAGCCAATTGCGCGCCTCTTTTATAGGTGTGTTTCTGCGCATGTCTACTGCGCATCGCGCCACCTTTGACCCTTTCTCACATCTGACCTCTCGCTCTTTAAATCTGTATTGTTATTGTTTTGTCTCATTTTACCTCTCACTTTTATTGTACATAGTTTATACTCGTTAGTCCTTAGTTTGTTTGTATTATAGTGTTAGCTTTAAGTAATCGACTTTTGTAAATAAATATGTTCATTTTTCTTCTACAACTTCAAGAGGTGTTTTAATCAAGAAACCCAACTTAAGTACCTACCAACACGCCTCTACAGGTATATACATTTAGTTAAAAGATGTCATAAACATATTAATATGACGTATTTAGTGTATGCAGATCAAACAGCATTTTATAGTTTGTGAACCAAATGTAACTCGGTACATTTCATGAGCTCTTGAAAAAGATATTCAGGTTATAATTGTCTTCCTTGTTCTAGAATCGTTGTGATTTGAACCTCACCGATGCGATTTGATTTCACCTAAGCACAAATGGTCTAAGAGCTATCGGACTGTACAATAGGGCTCACAATGTTTTTGTAAATGGTGTTCTGTTCATTTTATTATTTCTTACAGGTCACAGTTTTTCGACACTGAAGAGAATAAATCATGAAGGAAAAGTAAACCATGGTTGCTTCACTAGGTACTCCAGGAAAGAAGCGACCAAATTTTTATCAAATTTAGATAATTTTGTCACGACAAAGTTAATGAATTTTATATTGTAAAGAAGCAAGTGCCAACACTCAGATGCCTTACCCTAATAAATAAAATCTTATGACTTTTTGTAGATGACTGTATTTACTACAACAGCTCACAAATGAGAAAGCACGCATATGGTGGTCTGCATTTATTTTCATAGATAGTTTCAAAGCATCAAATAGATAAGTGACACCCAGAGTCGCCAAATAGTTCGGTACACGTCTTTATATGACAGTTGGAATAATATTGTGTACCAAACTATTTGGTGACGTTGGGTGTCACTATCTATTTGATTCTGACTATACGTATTAGTAAGCCTCTTGGGCTTCTATTAATAAACTGTACTTAAATATGATACCGTGAGTGGTCTTAACATGGACAAACGGACTCTTGACAGCGGTATTAGTAGACTAGACTTGAGTACCTAGTTTTTTAATACGGGCCTAAGTGTTGTGAAAAAAAGTACGCATTTTCTCTCCTATAGTCCCCAAAATAAACAAAATAAGAAAGTATCAATATCGTTTATTCCTACTTTGATCGGTAATACCATATGAAGATTATTTGAATTTGCCGCTTTTTTGCAGGTTCAGCTTTCATTAAACAGACTCTAAATTACTCGGCGGTTTTTAAGTACGCGTACTTCTGATGATACACAGGCGAGTATTCTCGCCGAGTCACAAGTACGCGTACTTACTCGCCCGTCTATCACCCCTTTAAGAATATGTTGGTAGGTATGTCATATAAGTCCCAGATAGACGCGCGAGTAAGTACGCGTACTTAAAGCTAGGCGACCTTTTTCGCCTGTGTTTTCCTTTAGTAGTGTTCGCGTACTTACGGTGATACACGGGCGAGTGAGGTCGCCGAGCCAGAAGTACGAGTACGACGTACTTACTCGACCGTCTATCAGATTCTACCTTCGGATTTGAGTGGCGCACGTTGTCGGATTTGAGCTCTCAAGTTCTCGTGGATTTTTACGCGTTAAACCTGTAGTTTTGTTTTGGGTATTTGGTTGGTGTTGGTTTGTATATTAAAATATACGGGTAAGTGATTGTTACCGGAGGAGCCGGTAGTATCTCTAATGTGAAATTGTTGCCGGCTTTTCTGCGTCGCATCATGCCGTCTGGTGGTAACTTTGACCCCGGGATCACTCGGGTTGACCCGGTGTCGGGGTTATCTTCTCCGGAACACTCAATGGAGATTACTGAAGACCATCCATCCCCTTCGTGCTATTTGGACATAGAAGAGTCAGTTCCTGTTAGGAAAAGAGATCATTCGGCTATCGCCAATGAGCCAAGTTCCCCCGAGCCTACAGAGCCGCCGAAAATGTTACGTTCTGAGTCAGTCTCCGTGTCTCAGCATGACTCACGAAACATACTCAATTCCCCTTGCTCAATCTGCGCCTAATCAGTCGCAGCCTCACTCGCAGAGCCCAACAAATTCGCCGTCGCTCCACCGAAATGCTTACATTTTATCGGATAGCGGGCCTTTTGTGATTCACGTTGTTCGCAAAGTAGCGGAGCCGGACTCGGGTGTCTAAAAAGGTTGCAGGGATTAAGGAAGGCGGTATGAAAAAAAATGATAGCTAATGACTTCCTCATAAATCCAGTTATCGAAACAGCAAAATACAGGTCGTTCATCCCCTCTTTTAATATCTCGCGAACTGGGATAGTTAGGGATGTCCCTAAGGACTTATCTAATGAGGAGCTCCCAGATCTAATGGTAACTCCTCATGGTTTCGGAAAGGTTATAAAGGCCAGGCGCCTGAATTATAAAGTCAGAGACCTTAGCGGTGGTGTCCCTCTGCGGGCCCCTTCGGAAACTGTGGTAGTGACCTTCGATGGTCAGTCTCTTCCTCAGAGAGTTTTCCTTCTTAACTGTTCACTAGAGGTGCCTCTATATAATTTTCCAACAATCCAATGTTTTAAATGCTGTAGATTTGGACACGTTAAAGCTCAGTGCCGGTCTCAGCCGCGCTTAATGAATGTCGTGTTCCTGATCACAATGTGAGTTGCCTTCATTGCTCCGGGCGGCACAAAGCTACCGACAAAAATTACCCCGAATTTGTGAGACAGCATTCTTAGTCAGAGAAAGCAACGCGCTCCTGCCTCCTCTCATGGGTATGACCAACAAGCCCATAATACCGTGATAGAAGGGTTCAATCAACCTCTACCTGGCAATGGTGTGGCATTCTCAAAGACCCCCGAAGGCAATCATCATGGCGTTTTCCAAAACCCTGACTTGCCCAATATCCGTTCTGATTGCTCTTCTGTCAATTGTGTCCTCAGTCATTGAAATTTTTGCTAACAACTCTTTTACTTTACCGTCCAACGCTGCCGATTTCTTGAGATTATTGTATTCACTTTTACCTAAGGGATCTGAGCCTTTTTTTTTTATGGTATAGGAAGGCAAACGAGCAGACGGATCGCCTGATGGAAAGCGATTACCGTCACCCATAGACACCTGCAGCACCAGAGGAGTCACAGGTGCGTTGCCGGCCTTTCAAATGAGAGTACGCTCTTTTCTTGAAGGTTTGAAGGTCGTAACGGTCCGGAAATACCGCAGGCGACAGACCATTCCACAGTTTAGTTGTGCGAGGCAGGAAATTCCGTGTGAAACGCACAGTTGTGGACTGCCAACCATCTAAATGATGGTGGTGGAATTTCTGTCGCGTAGGACGAAGGCGGAAGGATGCGGCAGGAATTAATCCGAACAGCTCCTCGGAGCACTCCCCGTTGTACAAGCGATAGAGAATGCAGAGTGAGGCTACATCTCTACGCAGCGCCAAGGAGTCAAGCCGGTCAGAAGTACGCTGGCAGCCGACAATTCGAGTGGCTCTCCGCTGGATGCGGTCCAGAGGGAGAAGCTGGTATTGGGGAGCCCCAGCCCACAGATGAGAGCAGTATTCCATATGTGGCCGTACCTGCGCCTTGTACAGCTGCAGGCGGTGGGCCGGAGTGAAATACTGTCTCGATCTGTTGAGCACACCGAGCTTCTTCGAGGCCAATTTGGCCTTACCCTCTAAATGACCGCGGAACTGGACATCACTCGAAATGTTGACACCAAGGATTCCGATACTGGCTGAGGCAGTGAGGGGAGTGCTCTCAAAACGAGGTGATGCATCGAACGCCAACTTCTTAGCGGTGAACGCGCAAACTTGAGTCTTTGTGGGGTTAAAACGGACTAAATTAAGTCGACCCCATTCTGAAACTTTTTTTAGACAAGTCTCAATTTCAGACACAAGTTTGTTTCGGCTCTCGACGACGTTGTCCCGAGAAATATTGGCGCGGCCGGTGTAGAAGGTATCGCCTGTGCTATCATCCGCATAACAGTGAATGCCGCAGACTTGCAGCATGTCATTGATATGCAGAAGGAACAGCGTGGGTGATAGCACACAGCCTTGAGGGACACCAGCATTAACAGAGATGGAGTCAGAGCATGCACCGTCAACTAAGACTTTTATGCTTCTGTCTGCTAGGAAGCTGGTAACCCACTCGCATAATCTCTCGGGAAGCCCATAAAGTGGAAGCTTAGAAAGAAGTGCTTTGTGCCAAACCCGATCAAAAGCCTTCGCAATGTCCAAACTAACTGCCAATGCTTCGCCCTTAGTCTCGATCGCCTGTGCCCAACGATGTGTGAGGTAAACTAGAAGATCACCAGCCGAGCGGCCCCTACGGAAACCGTATTGTCGGTCACTAAGCAGCTGGTGGTCCTCTAGGTACCTTAAAAGCTGGCAGTTGATAATGGACTCCATTATCTTCAAAAACAGGGAAGTTATGGCTATTGGCCTGTAGTTGGACGGGTTTGAGCGGTCACCTTTTTTTGGGATCGGGTGCACCAAAGCTGACTTCCATGAAGTCGGGACTACGCCAGAGGAGTAGGAGAGTCGAAAAAGACGCGTTAAAACCGGTGCCAACTCTGGAGCACATGTCTTCAACACAATAGGAGGGACTCCATCGGGCCCACTCGACTTATGAATGTTGAGGGAAAAAAGTGCTTTACGCACCGAGCTTTGATGGAACCGGACATCCGGCATGCTGCTCTCGCACCGCGGTACGGTCGGCGGTTCGCGTCCCCCATCGTCCAAGGTCGAGTTGGACGCAAAGAGTTTGCTCAGGAGATCAGCTTTCTCCTTTGCGTCGTAGGCCAAGGAATCAGTTCCCATGTGCAAGGATGGAAAAGATGGCGTGCAGAAGTTTCCCTGGATAGCTTTGGCAAGAGACCAGAAAGCACGAGTTCCCGATGGGAGGCGTTCAAGTCTCTCGCCAATTCTACCAATGTGCAATGACTTCGCCCTGGCAATAACCCTCTTGAAGGACCTAGAGGCAAAGTTAAACTGCTTTTTTAACGCACTGGCCTGGTCATCCCGTGCCGTCGCTGCATTTACCCAGGCTTGGTAACATTCCTGCTTCCGGCAAGAAGCCTTTTTGCAAGATCGACCAAACCAAGGTTGGGACTTGCCACCAACTGGGACTGCAGATGACGGAATAAAAAGTTCCATTCCCTGCAGCACCACGTCAGCAACGGAATCAGCAACGACGTTGGGATCATTGGGCGTGAAGCAAACTTGCCCCCAAGGGTAGGACGAAAAGAATGTCCGCATCCCATCCCAGTCTGCCGACTTGTAATGCCACACACGGCGGCCACGAGCAGCTCGCCGAAGCGGCGGGCGCGTGAGTGGCACCGAACTCCGGACTAGGCAATGATCCGAGGACCCGAGAGGGGCTTCAATGGATAACTGGTAGCCAGCCGGATGCGAAGTCAGCAGAAGGTCCAACAGGGATGGTTCCTGGCTCTCCACATCTGGGATTCGCGTGGGCGCAGTAACCAGGGGGTCCAGACAAGATGCACACGCCGTTGTCGTTTTTCTGTTCTATCGTCTTGAAAGTTGAAATGTATGGGATCACAAATTGATCACGTGGTTTATCGAAGAGAATAGAAAAGTACCTAGCCAACATTATACTTTTCGTTTTTCGTAAATATTTTGAAACGAACAGAAAAACGCTCAGCTGTCACAATGACAAAATCCGTACAAACGGCTAGTCAAGTGGCACTTTTGACGTGCATTCTGTTCTGTATTCTACAGTAAAATGTAGAAAACGATTCTCTCACCAAAGACTTGCAGAAAAGCGCTCGGCGCTCGAGAGAATAATCAAAATGGCGATTTTTGAATCAGCTGTGCGTGAGTTGTTATTATTCAAGCGGTGATAAATCAAGTTTTTGAATTGTTATTTTCCAAATGATGTTAGATGTATTCTTTGTGACTTTTGTGAGCTGCAAACAATGAAAAGTGTTTAATTAAAGTATCCGAATCGTCGTGGTCGTCCGAATCAAGACCATATTAGAAGTGCCGAAGCTTTCTTGTGAGAAAGATTTCCTACACATGAATTACTCTGCTACAATAATGTAACAGTAAAACAACTTTGGACTCAGGTACCCTGGCTGCAAGAGTACCTACAAAGGGTAGTTCTATTCGAAGTAAAGGTAAGGATGATGTGAATTACGGTAAGCACCTGACTAGGTACTCACAAGAATAACAACCTAATTAAACATGTAGCTACTTATTTAATAAATGGTTATTTTTGCAGGTTCCGTGTATTTGACATGGTGTGTGGCCAGGGATATGACCAACGGAAAATGGTTGTCATGCAGCACCTAGGTAACTAGTAATGCAAGCACTCAACCAACTAAGACATGGATGTTGTGACCACAAACAAAGTCGATTGTTAATTTGCTAAGCATCAGTGAGAGGTAGGTACCTAGGTATATCTTCTTTCAACACTGAATACTTTCTCTGTAAGCGCACTGTTTCCCTTGATATGGTGATGAATGTTATGGTGACGTCATGAAATGAAAATGTATTATGACATACCTACTTAATTAAGGTTAGGGCCTCCTAGAAACCATTTATTATAAAAGCATGCTTATAAGTATTATGAGGTCCCACATTCCCATTAATTAGTCTCTTATATGATGTGCTTTATATCTTGGTAGGTATAACCCATAGAATTTTAAAGTTATGATAAACCTGATTGATGTGCTATTCCATTTACACAAGTTTGAATCTGCTGTTCTAGTTGCACTTTCTAAACTAGGTTCAAGCTACTGCAGGAGGTCATTGATTTTAAAAATGTTACTTAGGTAGGTACTCTTTTATTTTTCCACTAGGTATATCCAAATTTTGGACTCTCTTGTTTGTTATAGTGTAATTTAGTCTGATTGTTGTTTAGAAAATACTGTATACCTACCTAAATAAGTTTATTCAAAGCCATGTCCGTCTAATATAAAAATAAATAAAGCCTCAAGATTAGTTTAGTCGTTCTGGCGTGAATGAGTAACTAACATCCAAATTTTCACATTTATATAATACTAGCGACCCGCCCTCGCTTCGCTTCGGTTTATGTGAGTTTTCTGTAACACTCGTACATAAAACAGAGTTTATTATACATAAAAACCTTCCTCTTGAATCACTCTATCTATTAAAAAAAACCACATCAAAATCCGTTGCGTAGTTTTAAAGATCTAAGCATACATATGGACAGACAGCGGGAAGCGACTTTGTTTTATACTATGTAGTGATAAGTGAGAAGTAAGATACTATCTACTACAAACCAAGTTTATAAAAGTTCCATCCACCCTTGCTTGGAAAAGTTACCTACTGAGTTTGCTTGTTTTTTTTTACATTACAGGCAATCCCAGATTCCAGATTACTCAGGGGCCATGGATAATGACTATAATGAGGCTCATTTTGGGAGCCGCATCAAGCAGGGAGAATGACAATGATTTGCATGGGGAGTGTTTCAACATTGTTGGAATCAATTATGATATACTTACCTGAAAAACTGCTCTTAGTTATTATTTTGAATAACATTTTGTTAAAATCTAATTAAAGCTTTAACTCATGAAGTTGTCATGAAAACCAATAACATTTGCATGGCAACAAATGTAATACTCAAGTGAGTTAATGGTGTTTCTTACGAAATAAAAGACTTAAATTATTGAATATGGATTTAATTTCTTCCTTTTTATTACCTATGTGCAATAACTAGAATGAACAATGTCTGGGTAAGTAACATAGGTACATATCTATTTACAAGAGCTGCCATAAATGGAAACACATGTGATTCCTGATTGTATAAGTCCTGTCTTCTTAAATGCAGTTTAAACATCTATCCCAATAAGTACCTATTTGAACTAAACACACATGTACCTAGGTTTATTTCACCCATTCAATCCATTTGTGGCAGCTTTAGAGAATCGACCAAATGAACAAATGGAGTCAATACATTAAATAGTTCCATGATTTGTTTTTATATTCAATTTGGCAGTGATTTTGTTACCAAACTATTACAAAGACTTAAGTATACAGAACTATAATTATACATAACTATAGGCCGTCTAAAATTCCAAACAAGGATGTTAATAGGAGTGCCTACATATAACTGTCCTTGTTTCCAGATTACTTAACTTGAAAATCAATTCATTACAAATATTTGCCCTAACGAGGATCGAATCCGGGGCTGCTAGCTTTGTAGGCAGAGGACCAACTAGGCTAACCGTGTTATCAGCGTCGCTTTCTGGTGATTTCATTGTTGTATTCTACTTATATCACATAACGGACCGAACCGGTGTTCAAAATATGATGACGCACCGTAAATTTAGCGACGTATCTTATGCGTCACGTTTTTAATGCATACTATCAACACCGGTGCTCAAAATACGCATGTTGGATGCGTCAGATTTTGGTTCAGAGAAATTTGGCCAGGATGTAGCTCTTTACGCGTGCTGACACGCAGACTCGCTCAGGCTTGGAGTCCAGCTTAAGGTGAGGCCAGCAAGGGTGCCCCGCTACCTGCACTAGCTTTGGCAAGTTGGATCTGGATATGAACTCTGTAAAAAGTCAAATATAAGTTGAATTATACAAATTTCCTAAAGATTAACTTTTGTCACAAAAATAGTATTCTTAAACTTTCGTGCTATGATTATGTCGATACTAGCTTCTGCCCGCGACTTCGTCCGCGTAGATATCGATTTACGTCATTCCCTCGGGAACTTTTAAATTTTCTGGGATGAAATGTAGCCTATGTGTTAAGGGCTATTCCCAGTTGTCCACAACCCTATTGTCCACACTGGGAAAAAAAATCCCAGTACTTCACACCCTCGAAATTATGTGGACATTTCACACTAATTAATTTGACTGAACTGTGTTAGTTTAATATCTACTAAAGTAAATAAATAAAAACTAACTAAAAACTTGTCCACAGTGTTGGGCAAAGGGGTGTCGACTGTCGACAACTGCGAATAGCCCTGTGTTAATCCAGGGTATAAGTTATTTCCATTCCAAATTAAATCCAAATCCGTCCAGCCATTGCAGCGTGAAGGAGTAACAAACACACACAAACTTTCGCATTCATAATATTAGTAGGATAAGTACCTAATGATATGTTATTTATATACCAGGTGGCCCGTGAGTTGATAACAAAAACATATTTTCAATACCAACTATGTGCTATTGCACTGTAGCTCTTTTTAAAAGTATAATAATAAATACATTATTACTAGAATGATTAAAAACTTAAGTGCTAAAATTATAAGTTTCATACTAAAAAATATTATTTAATAAATATTAAGGGATAATCTCACACAAATTGTCCTTTGTCCTTTTTTATATCAGGGAGAAATAGACAATCTCACAGGCCACCTTATGGTCTGAGACCCATAAACATTTGAATTCTCAAGGCTATGACTTCAAGACTGCAATCCCAGGCTTGTACTATGGGTACTAGACAATTATAAACTAACTTTTAAAGAGAAATACATACTAATATACATAAAAAATATCAAACATACTCACCTACACACACTAAACTCCATTTAGCACAATGGTGGTCATGTTGCCACTTCATTTTCATTATCAACATATTCATAGCATAACTGCATTACTTATGTTACTGATGGCATGTGTTCCAAATTTCACAGGAATGTTAAAATTCAAATGAATAATGTTCAAACTTCAAACATACAATTTTCAATATCTTGCCACACTAGCTACTCAGTCTTGTATACAAATATTTTTGGTTGTTGTTAGTAGTTTTTGCATCTGAAAGATAAAAAGCTTATTATTCGCTGTTCATAACAATGGCTTATAATTAAAGAGCTTGCTAGTTTATACAAATCTTGATACAAAATGAAAGTAGGTAAGGGGAAAAGGGGTTCTCTTTGGCTACAAGTTTTTTTTTATGAATGCCATATTAATTTATTATGAAATTTCTAGTAACATTCTTACACAAATAGAATTACTTACTCTTTACTATGGATAGGTACGAGGGTGCATTGAAAAGTTCTGAGCCTAAGGTTGTATATAATAAAAAAAAAACAAATAAATACTGGCAGGTAAAAGTGCCATATTTAGTCGCCATTATGCACTATCTTTTGTTTTTTTCTTGTCACAATTTTGCATTTTATGCTGGAACTGCTACATAAGGTCACTGATTTTTCAAGTAATGGATAAAATTGAGCACCGTTCTGTCATAAAATATTTGCAAAAGAAGGGGTTAACACCAAAACAAATATTTGAAGATATGAACAAAACATTAGGGCAATCTGCTCCATCGTATGCTACCATAAAAAGATGGGTAGCTGATTTCAAACGTGGCCGGGAGACTGTTCAAGACGAGCCTAGGAGTGGGCGGCCGTTGACGCCTACTACGGATGAAAATGTCAATAAAATATTAGATGCGATAATGAAGGATAGGCGATTGAAGATTGTGGAGATAGCGGAAGCAATGGGTATTTCTTATGAGCGGGCACAGAACATCATCACCGATGTTCTTGGATTTTCTAAGGTGTCAGCCAGGTGGGTGCCTAGACTGCTTTCAGTCGAGAACAAACGAGTACTGGTTACAATTTCCCAAGATTGTTTGGACATGTTTCAACGTGACCCCGAAGATTTTCTCAATCGTTTTATAACTATGGACGAGACATGGGTCCACCACAGTACACCAGAATCGAAAGAACAATCCAGGCAATGGAAAAGACCAGGTTCACCACCACCCAAAAAACCCAAGGTCATTTTGTCAGCTAATAAGGTAATGGCCTCGGTTTTCTGGGATTGCAGGGGGGTTATCATGATAGACTATCTCGAAAAGGGCAAAACAATAAATTCAGAGTACTATTGTGCTCTTTTACGTCGTCTGCGAGAGGAAATTAAAATAAAGAGACCTGGAATGCTGTCGAAAAAAGTATTGTTTCACCAAGACAACGCTCGCGTTCACACTTCGGCGAAATCAATGGCACAAATACATGATTGTGGATTTGAAGTGCTGCCGCATCCCCCTTACTCGCCGGATCTAGCTCCTTCCGATTATCATCTCTTCCCAAACCTCAAAAAACACTTGGGAGGACAAAGATTTTCGACTAATATGGAGGTACAAGAAGCAGTAGACTCATATTTTAACGACCTCAGAGATTCTTTTTTTTTTGATGGGATAATGAAGTTGGAGGCGAGGTGGACTAAGTGCATTGACCTTCATGGAGACTATGTCGAAAAATAAAATTGTTATAAAAAGTGAGCCAGTTAGTTTTTTTTACCAGGCTCAGAACTTTTCAATCCACCCTCGTACTTTTATAGAAAACCTAGCAACTAGCCCGCATCTTTGTCTTTACTAAGTTTATAATTGTTTATGAAAACGTAGTTCCTGAGTGTAGCCTAAGTGCAAAATAAAAATTACAAACCTTCATAAATAAATTAAAAGTATTTTAATTTATGCAAACCAACATCCAAACAGATTATGTACAGATGTAGTAGGTAATCATACGCCAACATGTCTTGCTGGATCTTGCTATTTTAGTCAACTTTTAGTACCCACCAGTAAGCTAATTAACAAACAAGACAAAGTTATCCTAGAACGATTGTTTACTACATCTGTAGCAATATTACAAACTAGGTATTTAGAGATTAGAAATAGAGAGTTTAAGCACGTACCTAAAAACATCTAAACCTACGTAGTATGTAGGTTATAGTAATCCTTCTGTAGACACAGTTTTACTTAGCTTGTGATATCACAACAGTAATTCGTCGAAGTGTTTTTCGCCCTGAATAGGCCCTTTTTTGCCCTTATTAGTATCAAAGACCCGCCCGTTACTTTGCTTATCGTCTAAAACATGTTAAACATCAAAACTATAGACGCAAGACGATACTTTAACTAAAAGAAATATAAAAATAATTATTTACAAGCCGAAATTATAACTTCATTATAACCTGCAAATAAACTTTTGACAGTTGATGTAAACTTGACACAGCGACACTTGACGTTTAAATTTGCGCGAAGCATAGACAATTTAAGGCTAAATCATCATTATAGCGCACATTGAGGAGATCGTAGAATCGACAGCACGTTTTTCTGTTCTAACTCCTTTTGTCTAACATATTTTGGACGCTAACGCCTAGGCGTTCAATTTTATAGAAAGGAAAACGCCTGGAAGCGTTGGCATCTTGTCTGGACCCCCAGTTGTGTCAAGCCGTATGCCAGAGCAAAATCGTGAACAGATCTCCCCGCATGATCGGTTTTACTAGAGCCGAGCCATTCGGCGTGGTGGGCGTTAAAATCGCCAAGTATAACGATCTCTGCGGATGGGATCTGCTGTTGCACAGAGTCTGCAGCCATTTGGATCTGCTCCATAAGTCGATCCGTTTCGGCATCACCGCTATGGGACCTATACAGGCACGCAAAGACGCGCGGATGGTCGTCGCTGTCAACACGTAGCCATAAGATAGAGAGGTCCCTACCTTCAAGATTGCTGAGGTGGCGAGAACTGATATCATCTCTAACGTACACGCACACCCCAGCCCGAGGTACGAAGGAGTGTTCCAGTCCGTACCCAGGATAGGAGAGGTAAGATGTATCCGCTGGAGATGATATCTGTGTCTCAGTTAAAAAGAGCAAGGCCGGCTTTGCTGTCTCGAGGTGGTGGTGAACAGCATTAAGGTTTGAGTGTAAGCCCCTGATGTTGCAGAAGTCCACGGTAAACGTGGCGGGGGTTGCCGTGGCTGCTTTGCCCTTACCTCCGGCAGATGGCCAATGACTGAGCGCGGTTTTGCCCCCCCCAGAGTAGGAGGGGCAGTCTGGGCGTCCACGCTCAGGTACAGTGTATCCTGAGCATGGAAGTCCAGAGAGGGATTCTCCAACGCAAACGCAGCTGGTACCCTCCTGGGGTATCCTATTACATAACTGCGCCATCATTGGGGGGGGAGGGGAAGTGGGCCACCGGTAACCTCACTCACTCGGCGAAATGCATTAAATGTTGCTTCACGCCGGTTTTCTGTGAGGCCGTGGTATCTCTCCGGTCGAGCCGGCCCATTCATGCCGAAGCTTGGCTCTCCCACGTTAAAGCTTGTGGGCCGTTAGAGCCTGTGGGCCGGTCTCATAATGGCTCTCAATATCGTTCAAAGAACAGTAGGAGTATCAGCCGTAACAAGGCTGATCTCCTCTCAATTAATAATGATTGTAACGCGGCCATCATTGCTTTAGATGAAACGTGGTTAAAGCCTTGTAATAATTTTAGATTTCCTGGTTTTGTTTGCCTTAGACAAGATAATCCTAATGGGTATGATGGTTGTGCCCTCTTAATAAAAAATGGTCTTAGTTTTTCTCGGTTCGATTTACCCACTCATCCTTCTTTTAACGTTGTTGCCTGTAGAGTTTTGAATATTTCTGTCATGTCTGTTTACATCCCACACCCCAACCCCGGTATTACTTCAGATTTTTGGAGGCATGTTGCTTCTGTTCCTGGTCCCCTTCTTATCCTTGGGGATTTCAACTGTCACAGTCCTCTTTGGGGCTCCCACTGACTTGATTCAGCTGGTCGTAGACTTGTGGACTCATTGGACTCTCTAAATCTGTGCATTCTGAATGACGGTAAACCTACTCGACGTGTTTCCCCCTCACAAAATCCTTCAGCGGTGGATATATCCTTGTGTTCACCTTCCCTAGCGTCTCTTTGTACAGTCAGCGTCAGAGAAAAGGACCCCCCCAAGTCGTTAAAGATTATCGCACGACGGCGAACGTCACGTGACGTTCGCCGTGAGCGGCTAGCTTCCCGCGCCCCGCACCCACCTCTGCCCAAGCATTCACCGGCACCAATACCACTCAAATATTATTTATTTTGCTATTTGGCTTTTGGCCAATCCGAATACCAAGAATAACTTACAAAAAGACATTTTCACTTACTATGTGCGGTTGAGGATACGAACCCGCTTCACCAGCTTACAACGCGACGCGTTATACCACTAGGCCATCGACTCAGTTGTCAGTCTCAACGAAAATTTGCATTGGATTACTCCTCATATAGAACAATTTTAATGACGATCTTTATCTTCTAAAAGTTATGGCTTAAATTTCAACTTCCACCTTGTTTACTCCTCAATTAGCCATAAGGTTGAAATTAGTATAGATTTCTCGTTTGGTTGAATATACTGTGCTTTTTGCCGATTGTTGCACTACAGTCATTTTACTTCAGAAAAGTAACTGCATCGAAGACGGCTTTATTAAGCAGTGACTTAAAGTTGGCATTCGAATAATTTACTCGAATTTTCCGTCGCATTTATTATTTTGTAGTTGAGGGTAACTTTGTAATGACTTCACAAATTATTGCGATTTGTGCCGTTCCGCTGAGTGAATCTCTCTTTCCGCTTGCTAATATTATCCGATTATTTCGAAATTCTTATAATGGTTCGTTTAACAACTTTTTTGAAGGCTAAAATTGTTGTTCTGTGGGAACAGAAGCAATCAATCAAGAAAATAGCACGAGATATGTGCATAATGGTAAGAGTTATACTCGTACGACATCTTATTTATACTGAGATTATTATACTTATATAAGTATTTATTTTGACATTTATGTATTGCTATTAATTTGTTTTTTATATCGGCAGAGAAAAACAGTTCGCAGATGGATACAGAGGTATCAAGAGACAGGTGATGTCAACTGTGCCCGCCAAGGCCCTCGCCCGGTTGCTTACACCGACGAATCTGAGCGACACCGTAACATAGTGCAAGTTCACGCAGAGGCACCCTTCAAAACGACACGCTCAAGTGCTGAGACTTTTGGAGTGTCGCTTAGCACAGTTCGGCGACATCTGCATGCTGCGGGTATCCATAATTATAAACCGGCTCGAAAAATCAAGCTCATGGAGAAACATCGTAACGACAGAGTAAATTTTGCCAGTCGTTATTTAAATTTCGTTTGGGCAAACGAAATTGTCATATTAACTGACGAGAAATGTTTCAAATCTGATAAGGATGGGCAATAAATTTTATGGAGAAGAACCGGGGAGAGGTTTAACCCTAAAAACGTTTTAGACCTCAGAACCAGCGGGCGATTAACACTAGGTAAATAACATTTTATTTCATACATTCCGTTTAAGACGTATATTTATTATATTCTGTTCTATTGACATTTACGTATATTACATGTTACAGTAGATTTTATGAGATGATTGTTTTCAGGCTACTGGGGATGGATGTCTTCCATGGGCCCCGGCGAGCTGGTGGAAATAGGCGGCCGCATGAACAGCGAGCGATATCTACTCGACTGGCCGTCAAAAAGTCCGGACCTAAATCCCATAGAAAACTTGTGGGGTCAGATGGTATTAAACTGGGATTCTAGTGAAATTAAAACTAAAAAAAATTTGGATCTAGAAGTCAATAGAACTTGGGAATTGATGAGAAATAGTGACACATTTAACAAAATGGTATCAACTATGCAAAATCGGCTTCAAGAAGTTATAGAAAGTGACGGCTATCCTCTCCGATACTAATAAAGCATTAAATAAAAAAAAAATAGGAACGTTGTCATAGTTAAAATAAGTAAAAAAACGTTGTTTATCATCTTAATTCATAATTCTCGTTTTTTATTCATGTGTAGGTATGTGACACACCATCTGACCCCACACGAAAAAGTTGTGTTACAATAATTATAACAAATTGTGATAAGTGATAACAGAAAGATGTAAATTGCTATACTATATTTATAGTTAAGCATGTTGGTTCTTTCTCAGTGATTCACATGCAGAAGTCAAGTTCGCAGTTTTATTTAACGAAATATTGTAAATATCTACCAGCAAAAAAGATAATGATTAGATTACACATAAGTAGTATAATTTAACGTAACGCTGTTGACAATAATCTCTCATCAAATCTTCTTCTATCTTCTATATACCTATATATAAAAATTAATCCTGTTTCCCTTGGTCACGGCATCACGTGCGAGCGGCTGGACCGAATTCGCTAATTATTTTTTTGTTGTTTGTTATTGTCAGGAGAAGGTTCTTATGATAGCAAAAATTAAGAAAATTGAAATCACAATTATAGTTAAGACAGGACCACGTCTGTCGGGTCCACTAGTATACTTATAATTAATAAACGTATATTTTTTTTACAATGACTTTTTTTTTTTATATGCCTATTTACCTAAAACACAACCTACTTTATCTTGGAAAAAAAGAATACACTATTATAAAAAATAATTTAAAAATGCAAAAAGGACTAGGATACTAGTTGATGGATTTGAACTAGCTAACTACGTTTTAATATTCCGACCCAAGAGCCACTAGACCAACTAGTATCTACAGTAACCCGTCGAAAATGTTCAACAGTTTGATGTGTCTACCGAGGGGGTATCCTTTTCTCTGCAGCTGGCTGTACTTGGGACATTTGTCACACTATACTAGCTATGGGAGCGATCATTTCCTGATTTTTATTTCTTATGTTACTGGGTTTTCGGTTCCACCCCCGTCTCCCCCTTTACAAAGGTTTAGATTATTGAAAGCTGACTGGCCTTCGTACGTTGCCCTTGTCGACAACAAAGTAAATGCTCTCCTGTTTCTTCTGATAACTACTTAGAACTTTATTCTCTTTTCTCTAGTTGTCTTTTATCATCTGCAGAAGAATCAATCCCTTTAAAAAATGCTTGTGTTAATCGTTGTCCTTCCCTTCCTTGGTGGGCCTCCGACTGCACGTCCATAGTGAATGAGCGGAAAGAGGCAGAATTATCCTTTTGTTCTGACATGTCAATGTCAAAATTTATAATATCTAAGCGTGCTCAGGCAAGAGCAAAAAAAATCTTCATATTAAAAAAAGAAAGGATGGAGTTCATTTTGTGAATCCATATCGCCATCTACGCCCCCTCAATGGTGTGGCGTAAATTAAAAATTTTTTGGGCTTCTCGTGACGCTTCTCCTACCCCTTCCTCATTTTCTTCTACTCCCTCGTGGATGGATTCTTTTTTAGATAAATTGGCCCCTCCTTATGTTCCTGATTTGTCAGAATTATCTCCATCTGAATCTTCTTTTCCTCCGTTAAATGATAACTTTTTGAGCTCTGAATTCCAATTATCTGAGCTCCGGTGTGTGCTGGAGACTCTTACTGATTCCGCTCAAGGCCCAGACGGTATAGTGTACTCATTCTTGGCAAAAACGAATTCTGAAACTCTCCTATACTATCTGAACCTTGTGAATTTTATGTTTGATGGGGGTGCGTTCCGGAATCTTGGAAGGAGCAGTTTGTAATTCCCATTCTCAAACCCGGGAAGGATTCGAGTCTGGCTTCATCTTATCGTCCAATTGCGCTTTCGTCTGCCTTGTGTAAAGTTGCCGAGCACTCTTACTAAAAAATCGCTTGGACTGGTTCATTGAAAGTGAAAATATCCTCTCGTATGCAATTTGGGTTTCGAAAGAGCAAGAGCGTCTCAGACAGTCACTGTATTCTATCAGTGGATATCCGTCTTGCATTCTCTCGAGGAGAATCTATAGCGGCCGCGTTTCTTGATGTGTCGGCGGCGTACGACAATGTCCTGCTTTCGGTGCTCTGGGACAAAATGTCTAAGCTGAGCATCCCCCTGAAGGTAGTTAACTTTGCCTCCTGCCTTCTCACGTCAAGAACTATAAGAGTTAGATGGCAGGGTATTATAAATGGGGAAAGATCCATTTGCAAGGGCCTTCCTCAGGGCTCTGTCCTTAGCCCACTTCTATATAACTTGTACACACTTGATCTAGACAAATCTGTTAATATGTCTTGCAGATTGCTGTCTTACCGTCCAATTTCAAGAAAATTCTTTAGTTTATTAGGAAACACAATAAAAGTAATGAGGGCGCCACTGTACATCTGGCGTACGCTCGGCGCAGTCTTAATGGAGTAAGTCTGATTAATAACCATGTAGGAACAGTCGACGCCAAAAATATGTTTACACTTTAGTACCTCGTCACTTTACCCGCTATGACAATTTCAAAAGGCAGTTTAAACATGACGCTAAATAGACAAGGTACTAAAGTGTAAACATATTTATGGCGTAGACTGTACCTATTTTTTTACATTTTAACTTGATAATAGTGAAGATTAAAGGGATGAAAATAATAATTGCGATTATGAATACCAATCTTATCTTTATTTCATTAAAAAAAAACACGTACAAACACACACAAAAATCCATTTAAATTTAATTACCCGAACTTAAATAGTGTACGCATTATCCTTCCTTGCTGTACGTCTGGGCACGATGCAAGACGCGAAACGTGCGTAGGCTTGCTGGAAGTCAATAATTATTATGATTACTGTGATCTGTGATGGACTTGCACGATGTAATTTTTGTCCATTTGCACGATAGTGCGTACAGCACCATCGGGCCTGACGGTCGTGCGCTGCTGTACGTCAAAAAGGATAATGCGTAGAGCTTTATACTCTTCCTGCAGCTGGGCACAGCCTCACCTGAAGAGACGAGGTTGGACGTTACCACAGTAGGTATAATAAGTAGTTCGCCTTCAAACAAAAATATATCGTGCGGCTTGCATGACATGTGTGCATACCTCACTCAACAAGTCACGCCGATGACACCAAATCGGTTTCGGGGCCGTGTCTTTGCCCCGTTTGTTTGGTGACCGAACACGTAACCGGATAAGGACCAAAAAGTTGTCCACGCTAACTCAATCAATTAAATTTTCTATGAAACTTTTCCGTTGTGACACGAAAATTAGCCATACAATTGTAGGGATACTTTTCGTCGCACAACGGAACTTTTTTTGTCTTCGTCGTTTGTATGGTTAACTGCGCTTAACTGTGGTCCAACTTTTTGGTCCTCACCCAAACCTCGAGCCCCAGCGGCGATAGGTATCACAAACTCGTTAAAGGCCGGAGACGACCTACTTTTCTATTTACTTATACTTTCTCTTTACCCACAACAATGAACTACTGCAAAACATAATATCGAAATCGAAATTGATTATTAACGGCAGATTCGTCCAAACGAGAAAAAGGTAAATTGTATAGACTAATCTCGTATTACGTCTTATTCCAGTTTGGTAAAATCAATGGTTAATCAAGAGTTTATTATTGTTTCACATTAATGTGTAGGTATACCTACAGCTTCTACATTAAATACCAACTAAACTTGGTTATTTTTTGTCAAATATTAATTGTTGCATCTAATTCATTCGTTCTGTCATTTCAAAAAACATATCACACATAATATAGTGTCAAATAACTTATTTGACACATCTACGTACATTTGTAAGCCATGTAGAAACAAGATTTGGCAACCATGGCCAAATTAAATGCTATCATAAAGATACATTAACCTTATCTTAATACTTATCTTATTCTAAAAGCATAATAAAAATAAACAGTTTGAGTGTTTCAATTCTTCGTAAGTATTCGTGTTTCGTCGGGTTTTAAATATGAAATGAGCAGTTGCTATAGTTGCGTGGCTTTACTTGCGTATTATTAACAAAATAAATATCTGTAATAAATTAAAAAAATGGCTTAATTATTTCACTGTGACTCATTAATTACCATGCGTGATGGCACTGATGGCACATGCCTCCACCCGGAAACATTAACCATCCTTTTCAGGTAGTAATGGTCCAATTTACATGATTGATTTTGTTATACTAGCCGACCTGGTGAACTTAGTACCGCCTCAGAAACGTATTTTTTCCTATCGTTTTAACAGTCATTCATCTATTCGGGGCAAACCAAAAAAAAAAAATTGCCCTACGTAGTGCAGCCGAAGAACAGCTATTATAAATAACCCAGCACTGTTTAAGTCTTTCCGTGGTTCTTTGGCACTTCTTTAAATAATATCAAACAATTGAGCAACCAGTCATAGTCATTATCACATGTAGCCGATAGCTATTATACTGAGGTTATGCGACTTGTTACGAAGTTACGACGAAGGTACGATGGTACGAATTACGCCACGGTTAATACCATTACAAGCAAGATTTATACAGGGTGTTCGGCACAGTGACCGTCAATTTTTTTTGGATATCTTTCCGCCCTTGGACTTTGGGACACAACTTTGGGTTTGTATAGTTTCAGCAACATGGTATTTCTTATACTTCTATGTCATCCCTTAGTGGTTTATATCGTACTAGCTACCCGCCCTCGCTTCGCTTCGGTTTATAAGAGTTTTCTGTAACACCAGTACATAAAATAAAAAATATTATACATATAAACCTTCCTCATGAATCCCTCTATCTTTTAAAAAAAACCGCATCAAAATCCGTTGCGTAGTTTTAAAGATCTAAGCATACATAGGGACAGACATCGGGAAGCGACTTTGTTTTATACTATGTAGTGATTCACGCAAATTATGGCAAATTAACACTACCTATTCAGATTATACGGCCGGTTAAATTATTAAATCCATATCCTATCTATAGTTAAACATTTATAGCTAACCTCGTCATCCTTAAGACTTAAAAAGCAATACATATGTTATTAATGTCACTATAGTTAACTACCGTAACATATCGATGTTTCGAAAAACTTTTGTCCCCTGTTTCGTTTGTTCGAAATTTTCATTTGTCCGAAAATATTTTTTCTCCGAACCCATTAACTTTTCAAAATGTTTAAATAGATATACCTACAGAACCTGCAGGTTACACTAGGTTAGTTTTTTAACACATCACTACTAACATCACTTACAAATTTAACGAACATCAACTACGAAGGAATACACAAAAGGGTGGATTACTCAATGTATTAAAATCTTATTTTTTTGCTTCAACTCTTTTCGGCGACTATGAAAAGATGTTACACCTAGCTTACATTCATAATGTTAAATATTAAAGAGATACATTACTATTTAGTACTGCCCCAATCTAACGTAACTTTTACTAACAAAAAACCGCACCCAAATCGTTTCAACCGTTTAAAAGCTACGGTGCCACAAACAGACACACAGATTCACTTACACACTAACACGTCAAACTTATAGCTAAAAGTAGGGAATAATAACAAAAAAAGTTACGTGATCTTGGGGCATTTAGTTTCACGTTTATAGCACGTTATAAATGACAAAATATTAGCAAAAATAGTAAAGTTATCATATAAATTATAATATATGAAGACCTACACGATAAGTAGTAATTGTACAAAGTTTAGTGTGAATTAAAACTTAGCACTTATAGGGGTATTTACTCGGGTACTCAAGATGTTCTACAATCTCTGCCTAAGTCATTGTTATCTTCCCACACCGCAGCGATCTTAGGAAAGTTATCGTTGACAATAACGATAGATAGCACGGGGAATGCCTTCAAAAATGAAAAACCAATCAGGTGAGATAGTCTGGCGCGCACTCGGACGTGTATAGGTTGAATTGACAACAATTCATATGTGCTAAGGTAGTAAAATAAAAATACCATTTGTAAATTTTACGCTGCTGATTACAGTAAAAATATTTTTGGATTTTTTAATGCAGTAGTTTTTATTATATTTAGGAAAAACAGTAAAAATAGTTGAATTGTGAATGTTAGGAATACACTTATAGTGCCCTTAGTCCATTTATTACCATAGGAATTGAAAAAAATATACAACTCTCATGTCATCAGTGTTGCCAGATTTAGAGGTTTTCCCTAAAACCTAGGGGTTTTTCCAGGTCGTTGAGGTTTTTTTCGAGGTTTTGATGCCACTAAATTTGTCTAGTGTGCAAAATGTGGTTACAGAATTATCAACAAGCTTTTAGAGTTGTTGGTAATTCTGTAGCTCTGCCTACCGCACTCTGGGAATAAAGGCGTGAGTTTATGTATGTATGTATGTAAATTTGTCTAGGGGATTTTCTGAAGGATTCTCACAATTGTTACCAATGGTGAATTACTTTTAAAATCGGTCAATAGCACTACTATTACACTGACATTTTGGACAAATTTTAAGGATACTTACGATTTTGTAATTAAGTTCAATGTACCAATAAGTATCTAATAAGTTCTAATAAAAACTTAATATCAATTTAGTATTTTAGTAACTGTAAATATTATGTAGCTTGTATGTAATAAATTAATAATACTTATATTTTAGAAAAATATGATACCTATACAAAAATCGTCAGAGGTTTTTTATCAAACGTACTCTAGAAACTAGGGGTTTTTTTAAATACATCTAGGGGGGAAGGTGCAAATAAATCTGGCAACACTGCATGTCATTTCCATTTTTTATCTGTCCGTCTGACGGATTACTTGATTTCTAATCTAACGACACGCTTTCGTTCGATTCTCGTAATTTGATATTTAAAATGAAAGTGACTAAAGGATTTGTAAAAGCGGATAGCCTTAATCTGCCCAAAGTCGACGAATGAATGATCTTCACATATATAAATTGCACTTTTCGGAACCTTTTTATTTAGGATCGAACACCATTCCAATCTACATGCACGAGGAATATGAAAAGTGCTTTTCTATTTCTATTGACGCCGCGTTTTTGCAACTTGGGACAAAACAAATTATAAAAGGATCTTGGTTTCTTCCGGTCCTTATTATGTAGAAAGAAACTCAAAGCAGATGCATAGCAGTAAACGCAAAATAACAAACACATGACAGTCGGTTGCAATTTTTTTTTATATCATGCTAAGGTCACGACATTAGTATTCCTAACTTTGTATAGCCTTTTTAATGACTATTTATTTAATAAATTATTAACAACGAATTTAAGTTAAATAAAGAAAAACCGAGAAATACGGGTAGTCTAATTTTTAACCAGCTATCAGAAAAGCGAAAAAACAAAAATGCTTTTTTTTTTTGAAATGTTGTCAATTGTGGTGTACGAAAGGGCAACCTGAGCTCACCTCGATTGTTCTACCTATCCACGAGCAATTATATGGACGAGCTGATTGACCGGCTCAGCAGCGACGATTTCGGATGCTCAATTGGTGATGTTACTGTCAACAACCTCAATTAAGCGGATGATATGGTACCGCTGTGCCTTGCCACCAGCGCTCTCGTGAAACTCATTAGGATATGTAAGTATGTTGTGACCCATGGACATAGATATAGCGCGCGAAAGAGCGAGCTTCGGCTATTCCCAGTAGTACGCACCCCGTAGTTCGCACTGTAAACTACTGGGATTTCTTTGCGGACTACTGGGAATGAAAATTCCCACTAGTCCGCACCTCCGGCAAGTGGTGCGAACTACTGGGAATTTTTATTCCCAGTTGTTCGCACTGCGGACAAATGGGAAAATCAAAATCCCAGTAGTTCGCACTGTTTAATTCAACATAACTGTGTTCAATTTCATATGGTACTATAGGAGCAGGAATATAAAAAAAGTAATTTTAATGTAACACATGTATTTAAAATTAGACTGACAATTGGGATTGTTCATATTTTTACAATTACTCCAATTCGAAAACCATTTCGAGGAATAGGGTTTTAAAACCGTTCTGCATTATTAATTTTTTAAAATACTCATCTATTTTGGATATTTCGGCAAAAGTATATTTAACCTTTGTTTGACTTTCGTTTTCGGCTTGAAGCCCTCCTAGGTGCAGCTTACGGGTTAGGCGAAAACAGCTTGAAATAGTATATTTTAATACCCTATTACAATCACTTTTTTTCATTTGATATCATTTAATTGTTGTAATTTATTAGAAAATGCCATCCCAAATTTGAAATAATCATGTCATCCATAAAATGTCTGCTAAATAAAATAAATATTAAAACAAAACTATTGGGTCAAATACAAAATTAATGAAATTGGTGTCTTAAAATTTCCTATTCTTTCGAATTAGAAAGTGAAAACCGTGAGTCTCTTTGGTCAATCCCAATTTTTAAAAAAACATTAATTTTACGAAAAATTTAACAAACCAACATAGTAAAGCATTTTTTACTGTATATACAGGGTGTCCCAAAATCGGTAACCCACATTGACACCGGAGGTAGGTCTGCTTAAGAGGTACCGAACCAGCCTAACATGACCTCAGTAAAATGTGTACGGTTTTCGAGTTATTGGCATATTATAGGTTTTTATAATTTTTCACCTTTTTTAACACTGTTTGTACCAGGATTCAATCGGAAAGCTCTCGAAGTTAATTTTTTTTACATGTATGGGGGCAGGGATAGTTAATTAAGTTATCGAAAGTGTTATTTTGTCAATAACTAACGTAAATTTATGAAAAATATTGGATTAGTGTAGATTTAAATTATCAGTAAATCATTAATTTCAACTTTTGCCACCTGCCGTGTTTTTTTTTTACTAGAAACGTAACGAGCAAATGATGTTTAAAAATTGAGCATGTTATGCAGATTCAGAAATGGTACAATGCAAGTATGTTACTGTGATAAAAAAGCATTCAATAACACTTTTCCGATGCCGCAAACCGTCAGGTAAAAACAATGCCTTACGATGTGATATCGCATTTGAGGCCTAAATATCTTATTATTTGCCAAATGCACGAGAGCGAAAGAGATGGAAATAATGTGCATCTCCCTTTGAAGGATATCGGTGACTAACAGCACGTGTAGATTTCTACCTGGACCCCTCCACCTCGGGCTTTGTTGCTCGTTGTTGTCGGGCTGCCTTGCTTTACCAATTGTTTAATGAAAGGGATGGATAGAGTGCTTTGTCCGTTTATTTACAAGTAGCACGATAAGCAGTAGCCTTCGAACCAAATCAGTTCGTTACCTTGCGTTTCGTGCGACACCCGTGTTCTCTGCGTTCCATCTGTGTATTATTAACGACTTGGCTTTTCTCTGGACAATGATTTCTCTGAAAACGACCACTCGGCACTCTATTGGACTCTGATTTGCTTTGTGGAACTGCAACGACAACAACGATGGCAAACCGTGATCCCCAGTACACTCATGGCGACTACGTTGACATGCTCTTGATTTACGGTGAAACTAGGCATGTTTCAAGTCGAGGCAATGTTACGCACAACGCAAGATTGGCTACAAGGTTGTACTCGGAACGATTTCCAGATCGAAATCCAACGACTCATCACGTCATTTTAAGAGCCCTAAACGCTTATCGCGAGGGCAGGCTACCAGGAACGAGTAACCAAGGAGGAAGACCTCGGACTGTTAACGACGACGTTGTTTTGGAGGAAGTACGAGCGGAGCCAGGAACTTCAGTGCGAATTATTGAACGCCGCACTGGAGTCCCCAAATCATCGGCACAACGAGTTTTAAATCGACATAAATACCATCCCTACCATATCCAACGCGTTCAAACACTACTTGCAACGGACTACGCACACTGTGTTGAATTTTGTCGGAAGATGACTCAGAAATACAGGGAAAATCCCAACTTCTTCAATGAAGTACTGTGGAGCGACGAATCAGCCTGCAAAAGGGATGGGTATCTCAATTTACATAATATCCATAGCTGGCAGCTGTCAAACCCACATGAACAAAGAGAAGACCGGTCCCAATACCAATTCAAAATTAATTTGTGGACGGGCATTTTTAACGGCCAAATAATAGGACCGGTCGAACTGCCAGCTATTTTGAATGGAACAAATTATCTTCAATTTTTGGAAAATGATCTTCCAGTACTATTAGAAGAGACACCGTAGGCACTGAGACAAAGGATGTGGTTCCAACAAGATGGCTGCCCGGCACACTACGCTCGACTAGTCCGCGAACACCTCAGCAACACATTCCCCGAGAGATGGATTGGGCGATTAGGACCAATTTTATGGCCACCGCGTTCCCCGGATCTAAACCCATTGGATTTTTTTTATTGGGGAACTTTGAAAGACAAGGTTTATGCAAAACCAATAAGATGTGAAGAAGAATTGCGGCAGCGTGTATTCGACGCAGCCCGGACCATATCGGGTATTACTTTAAGAAAATTGAGCCGAAATTTTTTGAGACGGTGTAATTTATGTATTAGAGTCCAAGGCAGACAATTTGAACATTTATTGTAACTAATTTTAAGTGTTAAAATAAATCATTGAAAGTTAAACCCGTTTTTTTGGTCATCAACTTTTATCCACCCCTTGCAGGTACAAAGCCCAAGGTGGAGGGGTCCAGATAAAAAGCCACACGTGAGATTAGTCACCGATATCCTTCAAAAGGGAGATGAACATTATTTCCATCTCTTTCGCTCACGTGCATTTGGCAAATAATAAGATGTTTAGGCCTCAAATGCGATATCACATCGTAAGGCATTGTTTTTACCTGACGGTTTGCGGCATCGGAAAAGTGTTATTGAATGCTTTTCTTATCGCAGTAAGATACTTGTATTGTACGATTTCTGAATCTGCATAACATGCTCAATTTTTAAACATCATTTGCTCGTTTCGTTTCTAGTAAAAACAAAACACGGCAGGTGGCAAAAGTTGAAATTAATGATTTACTGATTATTTAAATCGAGACTAATTCAATATTTTTCATAAATTTACATTAGTTATTGACAAAATAACACTTCTAATATCTTAATTAACTATCCCTGCCTCCCTACATGTAAAAAAAAATAACTTCGAGAGCTTTCCGACTGAATCCTGGCACAAACAGTGTTAAAAAAGGTGAACATTTATAAAAACCTTTAATTTGGCAATAACTCGAAAACCGTGCACATTTTACTAAGGTCATGTTAGGCTGGTCCGGTACCTCTTAAGCTGACCTACCTCCGTTGTCAATGTGGGTTACCGATTTTGGGACACCCTGTATATAATATTTATTAAGTCAAATATAGAATTTGTATAAGAGTCATCATCAATTATTTTAATGATTATTGCATGGTGATACATCATTATTAATATTAACACGTTTGAAAACTTAAATCAACAAAACTAAATATACACATATATATTACTTGGCCACATAAAAACTACCTTGACCATCACAACGACACACAATAAATATCTAGGCTGCCGTTTAGCTGATCTTGGTTGTGTACACATATAAAATGAATCAACATTAACAAAGTAACATAATTTTGATTACAAAAACATTAAATACGAAGTTATGCCTATGTAGTAAAGTACTTAAAGAACTTTAACATGCTGAAATTTTCTATAATAATGATGTACACCATGCAATAATCAATAAAATAATTGATGATGACTCTTATACAAATTCTATATTTGACTTAATAAATATTATACACAGGCCGTCCCAAACTTATGGGACATGAAGGGGAAGTACCTTAAATATCGTAGATAGTGAATTTTGCTCAAAGAAGACTTTATGTTATTTTTAAAAGTTAGTAATACTGCATTCATAGATTTTCTAAAAATTACTTGCTTCGTCTGGGAATCGAACCGACTTTAATGTCAAAAAAAATCACCCTACTTTTATGATGCCAATCGAAAGAATAGCTAAAAAATAATAACTCAGCTTAAGTAACATAGTACTTTAAAAGAAAGGAACAACGTAAAATGATTGAGTCAAATTTCAAGAAAGTTATTTATTGCCGACAACGACGTTCGAAAAGTAGCGATATTATCATTCCAAAGATAGCATTGATTATTCGTAAATAAGTACCCACTTCATAAAATACTAGCATAATTTTCCTTATTATAAGTGCACGTGTAGATAAAATTATAAAACTTAGTATTTCAATACGTCCTCTGTAAGTTAGACAGAAGGCAAATTTAAAACAAAAATAATATTTTTTGTTAAATTTAATGGAACAGTTTATGACAGCGTTTGTTTGAATGCATACTTTTTAAGATATTTTAAAAAGAAGTAATATTTTTAAATGTTGTTCTTAAATTTGAAAATGGTACAGTCTGTGCGAGCGTTTGTTTTTCGGATATTGATCTGTTTAGTCTTAATTCACTTACACAAGTGTTATTGTGTTAATTTATTGCGAACATGGCATATCAAGTAAGTTTTGATCTAATGGAAGCATATTTTTTGAACGATAAAGATATCTCTAGAAGTTTGCGGTGGTATAGCGTAAAATATCCTGATAGACAAATGCCGTCTCGTAAAGTTTTGAAAAGGCTTGTGAACAATTTGAAAACTCTGGGACGTTTCGATAAACGTAATAAAACAACAGTTTGAAAATCAACAGGCAGCGGGCTCATTAAAAGATTGGCGATTTGCGTAAGACAAGAGGGATCACATTTTGAGCATTTAATTAATTAATTTACAAAAAAATACCTACTTAATTAACTACGGCAGTTTCATGTATGTTTTTAATTTGATTAAAATGATTAATTTTACGTTGTTCCTTTCTTTTAAAATACTATGTTACTTAAGCAGAGTTATTATTTTTTAGCTATTCTTTCGATTGGCATCATAAAAGTAGGGTGTTTTTTTTTGACATTTAAGTCGGTTCGATTCCCAGACGAAGCAAGTAATTTTTAGAAAATCTATGAATGCAGAATTACTAACTTTTAAAAATAACATAAAGTCTTCTTTGAGCAAAATTCACTATCTACGATATTTAAGGTACTTCCCCTTCATGTCCCATAAGTTTGGGACGCCCTGTATATACAGTAAAAAATGCTTTACTATGTTGGTTTGTAAAATTTATCGTAAAATTAAGTTTTTTTTTTAATTGTCAGTCTAATTTGAAATAAATGTGTTAAATTAAAATTACGTTTTTATATTCCTGCTCCTATAATACCATATGAAATTGAACACAGTTATGTTGAATTAAACAGTGCGAACTACTGGGATTTTGATTTTCCCATTTGTCCGCAGTGCGAACTACTGGGAATAAAAATTCCCAGTAGTTCGCACCACTTGCCGGAGGTGCGGACTAGTGGGAATTTTTATTCCCAGTAGTTCGCACTGCGGACTACTGGGAATAGCCCTATTTGAGGCCGGCAAGATGACTCCGAACGTAGTACCTGCCTTGTATCAGAGTGGGACTGCTCTTAACAGTGTCTCTCTTTAAGTATGCTAGAAATAAGAACCAATTTCTAGTCATAATTTTTCATGACAATGATTTTCAAGGACGTTAATACAATAGCATGATTTGATTGCAGAATAGAAGAAAAACCCGTCATTAAAGATTCTGTCTGCGAGAGATTGATTCCAACCCAAAATAAGGACGTTGGTCACAGTCACAGTTTACAAATCATATACTTATTCCTTTGCCACTTCTATGATTTCATATTTATAGTGACTTTTTTTATTACTATGGTGAGCTAGAAGGTGAGTAAACAAAACATTGGTGCTAAACCACAAGTTACATTTTGGGCACATTTGCTTGGAAGCTCTACTTTTTGATTTACATACACCAAAATGTCTCGTTATGCTGGCTTCGTTAAGAAAATGCAATCCGCAAACACATTTATAAAGTTTTGCTATTTCTTCTACAGCTTCTGCCACCGGTTTCGGTGAAGGCTCTTTATATGTGCTTTTTTCTTCAACACTCATTACGATGTCCGTATCTGAATCAGTGTTACTATCATAATCTCCATTTCCAGACGCAGTTGTTATATTTTTATTAAGGTCATAGGAGGATGGATCAAAAGAAACTATCGTCATATTTGACAGCAAATAAAAAGAGTCACGTTCGTGATTTCTCATATGAGTCTTGAGCCTGCTCACAGAAAAGTGGAGACTGCATTTTGGGCACCTATATTGTTTCTTCTCAAAGTGACATGAATGCTTTGGTATATAATTCTCATTTCTTACGCAGAGTTGACATTTCTTACATTTGTATATTTTGTAATCGTAAATTACGCCCAGAAAATTAGATCTTATGGCCTTTTCAACTTTTGTTGCCCCTTTTTTAACTTCCCCAAGAAGTACAACTTTCATATTATTCTCATTAAAACTGTCGAATGCTGCGTGTACACCTGCATGCGCATCATATTCTCCGCTGTACAGGAACAATCCACATTGAGTGCACTTTTTCAAATCGTTTTTATCGCATCGATGATTTTCCAGTTGTTTATCTATAATTCCGCCACAATTTCTGCATAGGTATATAACATATCTTTTACGGAAGTAAAAGGAACTATTCAACTGTTTGTCCCGCTTTTGATTAAAAAGAACGATCCTGTAGGATTTCAATGTAATTCCAGGACGATGGTGAATCTTTTCATGTTCTATTTGCGATGCTGCAGAGATAAATGGCAAATTACATATTGTGCAAAGACGTTGTCTCAATTTAAAACAAGAATTTTCCGCATGTTCATACATTGAACAAGGGTCAATGAAACTACAACATTGATCACATTTATATACAGTCAAATCGGGAGGTCCTTGTTGAACAATATCCATCTTGATCCTACCCTCAAACCTATAAATAGATTTGCTCAGAATTTCCGTGACTCTTTCTTGTGGTACAGTCTTAAAAACATGATTTATCCACATTTTAGTATCTGAAGGAAAATAATAACTGTCAAATTTTACAACTTTGAATGGATTTCCTTTTTCATGCATATTTTGATGACTTAAATGGCAGCTTTTGTCGATATTCAATTGACAAATGCTACATTTATTTATTTTTATTTCTCTTTCTTCGTTTATGTAATGACCCTGGCAATGCTCAATCACTTTATCATATGTATCAACAGTAACACGGCAATTCCTGCACGTGTACACAATTTCGGTATCCTTTAATGAGATAACGTTTTCTTCGTCCGACTTAGATTTTTGTGAGGTTATGACGTTATCTATGGCTCTACCTTCATTTGAGCCAAGATCTACATTATTCATAGATTCATCGACCATTGGGTTTGTCGACAATTCATAATTATCTGTAAGATAATCGTGATAATCCTTATGTAGCTTAAAAGCTGCTTCAGATAACTTTATTTTACACTCAATGCAGGTAACATAATCACCTTTGCAAATGTGGTTAACCCGTGCGGACTTAGTCACGAAATGCACGTTGCAAACCTCGCAAATCGGATATTTTGGCATCGGCGGCTTCACGGGTTGATTATTGTAAATATTATAAACATGGAAACACCAAACTTTCAAATTGTTGTTTTTATCATGCAATTTGTTATGTGATACAGAACCATTACTAGTGGATACAAGACCACAATGTGAACATACAACTGGAACTGTATTTTGACAAAGTTTCTGCATATGCACTTGTTTCTTAAACTTAGTAACGCAACATTCACACGTTTCACAATAATAATAGTTAGGCTTTTTAGGGTCGTCCGTCGGGGTGCCATCTGTTTTTAATGCCCTTTTTCTACTAATTCTTTTCGACTTCACTTTTGAAACTGCTCGACTTCTTTGCTTTCTACCGAAGTTCCGTTTCCTAATAGTAGACAGCGTAAAAGATTTCCTTTGTCGCAATCTTCTATGGTTTTCTAATACAGCTGTAAGACGACCACAAACTGTGTTTTTTGATTTAGTAATAGAATCCGACTTAAGAACAGAAACTATATCGGTTTCTGTTCTTAACTCGGATTCAATTACATCACAATCAGAATCATCAGATATAATAATATTTTCAACTCTTGAACTATTCGTTCCAAAAGATTTACTTTTTGTGTGAGTTTCTTCATGAATGACAGTAAAATCCGATTCTGGTGGGATATCTTTTGAGGATTCGGAATATAATACGGTAATGGGATCGTCCAATTCTTCATTAAATTCCTGAATAATATTTTCTGACGCCACTGAACATTGTGACATAGGTTCAAAGAATACGATGCCAGGTTCCGAATCGTTGTTATTAATAATAGTATGTGATGTTGACGCAACAGGGTCTGGGGCATCGGAACTTGACTCATCATATACGAGAACCATATCTGTGGACGACAGTGAGTCTACAGATCCGGACAATCGTTTAGATTCCTTATTGTTGTGCATCTCATTTATTTCATGCGGAATATCTTCGACATCGAGACATGGATCAGAATCGTCATCATATCTTAGAATTATGTCCGAATTCGGAGACATTCTTTCAGACTCGAGCCTTGGCTCAAACTCTTCATTATTATGAACCTCGTTAGTTATTAGAGAAGAAGTATCACCAGCTTCGTGGCCTAACTCTAATTCTCTATTATAACTGATATAGGATTCCATATATTCGTTAAATACATTTGTATCAAGTTTAGGTATTACAACTTTGACATCACTACATAGTTGTTCTAATTCTTTTACTTTCCTCTTTATCTCAGATGCTTTTAGAGTATCGTTATCTGAAATAACTTCGGTTTCAATCACTGTTAACTTTTTCATATCAAAATCATTGCTGCAGTGATCAGAGTCATGAACTGTTTTTAATGTACCTTCTAAAAGTATGTCACAACTATTGCAGTACACCGATTGCGCTGTCTCAAATTCACAGTCATGAAAATGATACAAAAATTTGTTTTCAGTAAAATGTGTGTTGCACTTAGAACACTTAAAGAGAATTTTACTAACATCAACTTCCGCTAAGTTATATGTTATAAAATCATTTGATCCTGAATGTTGTCTTTCGTGATTCAATTCATCTTCTTTTTTGAATATTCTGAAACAGATGGAGCACTTCCAATTTATTAACATTTCCATGTGTTCAGAGTGGCGTTCTGCAACTTGTGAAGATACAAAGTTAATATCACACCTGTGACATTTGAATAAGATAGATTTCAATACTGGCATAGTGTCTGATGCATTCTTTTTCGTTTCAAGAATATCATAGAGATGTTTAATTAGAATCTTCTGTGTTTCAAACATTTTATTGCAATGGAAACACGATAGGCTCAAGTTGACTTGATTGACTGCGTTTCTTTCAATTTCCTCGCTGTTGTTACTGTTAGATTTCTTGACGGAATGTAGATTTTGTTTACTATGTGATTCTAACAAAGACATTGACGGAAAGGTTACATCACAAGCCTCGCATCGAAATATAACGTCATCATCATTTTCGGCGTGACATATTTCATAATGATTTAAATAGTCATAGGAGTCTGAGAATAAAATTAAACAAATTTCACAGTATCGCTTTGACAAGTCTAAGTAGCATTTTACATCTACTAAAGGGACATGTACTTGAAGTTTCGTAAAAAAATCTAAGGTGTCCTGCCCAAGAGAAAACCTGTTAGGTTTTGAACCCAGTATAATTGTGTTAGACCGTGTGGTATTTGTTGCTGACGATGGCAGCGGTGATGAACTGCCTGCGGGAATTTCTTCTGTACACATTGCCACTGGTTCTAAGTCTTGATGAAAGTTCATATGCTGATTCGAAAGTGCATTATTTTCAGATTCTGAAAGCAAAATAACAATGTTGTGAGGATTTGCCATTACAACAATTTTAGAAAGAAGGAATAAAAATATGTTATTACTACTTATTACCAAAAAAGCGTGGTATCTCCTCTTTTATATCTATATCATCATCGGCGGCGTTAGTAAACGTCTCATTTATCTCCATTGTATTACCTCTTCTAGATCTGCCACATTTGAGAACTGCAACAAATTAATTCATCAACTAAACTTCTACGACGACTAGGGCAAAACATAATAATTATGTAACCTTTTCAAAGTTATTACACTTTATTTTTATTCATTCTCGCTGTATATGGCATAGATGGCGCTGTCGCCTCGCAAACACTGAGCTGTGATGTTCTAATTATTAAAAAATACTTAGTGACTTTTCAAGTGTAAACGTTCTATTTCCAAGTTTATATCAGTGTAACTCATCGCGTAAAGTGTTATCTTTAAAATCTATGTCAATCGAACAAGTTTATAACCAGTGATCGGATCTAGGATGCGATTTCCCGGGGTTCAAGTCCGTTAACTTAACATGGATATGACTTACAATCCCGCGAGTCTCTTTGATACCTACATTTATAAAAAGGTAAATAACTTTTAATTGTAAGTAGTTTACACTATAAAAGTAATAAAATAATATGTCGTTAATAACAACATTTTTACAGTACTGCATAGAAGAACTATAATACTTGTTATGATGAATCTCATTGGCTTGCCGCAAAACGTGTTTTGAGATATTTATTGGGTCCAATCAACTACGGACTCAAATTTAAGAGGGGAAGTAAGAAATTGAAATTTTACACGATTGGGCAGGGGATGTTTGTGTGCTTGGAAATTGCGTAATTAATAGGAACAGCCAGAAGCAACAAAATATAGCTCATATTCTCTTGGTAATGCGGTAAAAAAGGCAAAATTTATGAATATTTTTTTACTTGAACTTGGTTACAGAGTATTTTACCTGCGAGTGTTTCAATACATGAGACGTAAAACAACTTTTCACCCGTGTACAACACAAAACTTTTCACCTCACTACAGCGAGGAAAATAAGGAAAAGGGTGTGTACTATAAATTTGGTTTCCCGTAATTCCACAGGTGTAAATAAGTCTTTAGTCACTCGAATAACAAATTTTTAATAACAAAACAAACTAGAAAAACATGCGAATATTTCAAGTTCAAGTTCAATTCTTTGTTGAATGGCTACCGTCCAGTGGGACACGTGATCGGTAAAAATGGTTTTCCAGAAACAGATGCTGATTCATCAGTTGGGGAATCTAAAAACAAAATAAATTATACAGGGTGACCTCTAAGACGTAATACAAAATTATATTTTCTGGATCTTCTCATGAGTACGATCAACTTTTACTATGGGACCAACTTCGAAAACGTAAACATAAAATCGACGTCTCCATACAAATTGTGAAACCGGCTGATTGCTTTTAGTATGGGAGATTCAATTTTTTTCTACCGATTTCGATATTAGTCCCATAGTAAAAGTTGATCGTACTCATGAGAAGATCCAGAAAATTATAATTTTGTATTACGTCTTAGAGGTCACCCTGTATACACTAACTACAAACTACAAATACTAAAACTAAAATTAGAATTTACAACTTAATATTAAAATCAATAATATACTTAGCTAAAATATATACAAAGGAAATATTTACAAAAGTGAGGACATAACTAAAGCTAGCTGGGCGAGAGATGAAATCAGGAAGAAAGTTATAAAGAGAAACTGGAATATTGGGACAATTGAAAAAAATATGGTCTGGGGTTCCTTCCTCGAGACCACACTCGCACAAAGAATGATCCCGAACACGGATCTTCGCCAGAAAAGAGGGTGAAGAAATGTGACCAAGTCGCAGACGAATTATTGTAGAGGTGGCAGCCTTATTAAGTTTGCTAAATTTAAAAAACCAAGGTTTAACAGGCAGATTAGGTTGAATATTACCATAATGTCTACCCTTGGAGAGACGAGAACAGTTCCACAAATCAGTCCAGTGATCAAACAGATGGGACCTCGCGGTAGAACGTAAGTCTTGACTATAACACTCCGAGTGGGAGGAGCAACCAATCTCAACCGCTTGCTTTGCAAAAAAATCAACCCGTTCATTGCCTGAAATGCCCGCATGCCCGGGGATCCAAGCCAAAACCACATCAATGCCAAGAGAATGACAACGATGGAGAACCTCTCTTGACTTGAGATTAATTAAAAGATTATCCTTAGATCGCAGGGAAACCCTATCCAAGGCCTGGAGACAACTCAAAGAATCTGAGAAAACAATAGATTTTGACATTTTGTGACATTCTATGTAAGAGACAGCTTCAAAAATGGCAATAGCCTCTCCGGAGTAAGCAGAAGACTGGGAGGGAGATTTAAAGTTTAAAACAACATTATACCGTGGAATCCAGACAGCTGAACCCACACAGCCATCTGAAGATAGTTTGGAAGCATCAGTGAAAACAGGAATCCACCCATCCCATTTTTCAAATAATATTTTATTGAAAACCCTGTTTATTTGTGGTAGAGCCACGCTGCGGCTTTAGCCTGCAGCATGAATGGGCCGGCTCGTCCGGGGAAGTACCACACTCCCACAGAAGACCGACGTTTGAGTAGTGGCATCCCGCTGCTATGCTTCGTTCGGTAAGTGGGAGCGCCGGTGGCCCATCCCCCCCCTCCTCCAAATATGGCAGCGGCATTACAAGAGAATCTACCCCAGGAGGGTACCAGCACGATTCGCGCTGGAGAATCCCTTCCTGAGCACTTTCGCTCAGGCCGCCCTACGTATTCTGGGGAGGGCTTAATTCCGCTCGTCATTTCTTCTGCCCGAGGCAAGAGTAAGGCGCAAGTTGCGGCACCCCTACCTGTACTTCATGTTCATCTTTGCAACATCAGGGGAATTCACTCAAATCTCAGTCCGGTTCATTATCATCTTGAAACGGAAAAGCCGGCCTTGCTCTTTTTAACGGAAACCAAGATTTCGTCTCCGGCGGATACGTCATACCTGATTTACCCAGGCTACAAAATTGAGCACAACTTTGTGCCCCAAACCGGTGTATGCGTATTTGTTAGGGATGATATCTGCGTCCGCCGCCTACGCAGTCTTGAAGGTAATAACCTGTCCATTTTATGGCTGCGTTTAGATTGCGTCGACCATCCGCGCGTCTACGCTTGCCTATACAGGTCCCATAGCGGTGATGCCGAAACTGACCGACTCATGGAACATCTTGAAATGGCAACCGATAAAGTGTTGGAACAGACTCCATCCGCCGAAATCATAGTTCTCGGCGATTTTAATGCCCACCATGTTGAATGGCTTAGCTCTCAGAGAACTGACCACGCGGGGAGATCTGTTCATGCCTTTGCTATGGCCTATGGTCTGACACAGATGATATCTTCGCCTACGCGAATACCTGACGTGGAAGACCATCTGCCTTCACTGCTGGATCTCCTGCTGACTTCTCATCCGGATGGCTACCAAATTTCAGTCGATGCCCCGCTAGGCTCGTCTGACCACTGCCTCATTCGGATTGCTGAACCACTTACGCGCCAATTACGGCCCCTTTCTGCGGGCTGCCGCCGTGTCTGGCATTTCAGGTCAGCTGATTGGGATGGAATTCGAACCTTCTTCTCATCCTACCCATGGGGGCAAGTTTGCTTCTCGCCGGAGGATCCTTCTACTATCGCTGACTCTATTGCTGACGTAGTACTGCAGGGTATGGAGCTCTTTATCCCAAACTCTGTAGTTCCCGTTGGTGGCAAGTCCCAGCCCTGGTTTGTTCACTCATGTAAGGCGGCTTCCCACCTAAAGCAAGAAAAGTACAAATCATGGGCAAATGCGGTAGCAACTAGGGATCCAAAAGTGAATCTCCTAAAAAAGGAGTATAACTTTGCCTCTAGATCCTTCAAAAGAGCTGTAACCATGGCAAAGGCAGAGCACATTTGCAGAATTGGCGAGAGACTGGCTAAGCTTCCTTCCGGAACGCGGGCATTTTGGTCTCTCGCTAAAGCTGTCCAAGGTAACTTTTGTCAACCTTCTTTTCCACCACTACATAGGGAAGATGATTCGTTAGCCCACGACGCAAAAGGAAAAGCCGATCTGCTTGGCACCCTTTTTGCGTCAAACTCCACTTTAGACGATGAGGAGAAACAACCGCCGAACTTCCCACGGTGTGTAAGTGCCATGCCGGATATTCAGTTTACTCGAAAATCTGTTCGTAAAGCACTTTTCTCCTTGAACATTCACAAATCTAGTGGGCCCGACGGTATTCCCCCTGTAGTGCTGAAAATGAGCGCTCCTGAGTTGGCACCGGTTCTAACGCGCCTCTTCCGACACTCTTATACCACAGGCGTAGTCCCGATCTCATGGAAGACGGCCGTCGTGCACCCGATCCCTAAGAAGGGCGATCGCTCTGATCCAAATAACTACAGGTCCATTGCTATCACCTCTTTACTCTCCAAAATAATGGAATCCATTATTAATCGCCAGCTCCTAAGTTATCTTGAGGAGCACCAGCTCATCAATGATCGCCAGTACGGGTTCCGTAAGCGACGGTCTGCTGGCGACCTTTTGGTCTACTTGACTCATAGATGGGCTGAAGCGGTTGAAAGTAAGGGGGAGGCCGTAGCGGTCAGTTTGGACATGGCGAAAGCCTTTGATCGGGTTTGGCATAAGGCACTTCTCTCGAAGCTTCCTTCCTATGGGCTGTCCGAAAAACTATGCATCTGGATTGCCAGCTTCCTCACGGAGCGTAGCATCAGGGTCGTTGTCGACGGCTCGTGCTCAGACTCCAAGCCTGTGAACGCTGGCGTCCCACAAGGCTGTGTGTTATCGCCTACACTGTTTCTTCTGCATATCAATGATATGTTACATTCTAGTAACATTCATTGTTATGCAGACGACAGTACAGTAGATGCGTCATACCGGGGCTGTGCGAATATTTCTCAGACATACGTCAATGAGTGTCGGTTTAAACTTGGGTCTGAAATCGAGGCTACACTGGACCAAGTCTCGAATTGGGGTTTCCATAACTTGGTGCAATTCAACCCCAAAAAGACTCAAGTCTGCGCGTTTACTGCGAAGAAAGCCCCCTTTGTAGTTTCCCCTATATTTCAGAGCACATCCCTTGTTGCGAAGCAGACTCTCGGAATTCTCGGCGCTGACATTTCGAGTACCGTCCAATTTCGCGGTCATTTGGAAGATAAGGCCAAGTTGGCCTCTAAAAAACTGGGTGTCCTTGGTAGAGCAAGACGGTATTTCACACCGGCACATCGCCTCCAACTTTATAAGGCACAAGTTAGGCCTCATATGGAATACTGTTGCCACCTTTGGGCCGGGGCACCTCAGTATCAGCTTCTTCCTGTTGACCGTGTACAACGCCGTGCGACTCGGATCGTCGACGACGATGTTCTCACCGGTCGGCTTGACCACCTTGCTCTGCGGCGAGATATTGCATCTCTGTGTGTCTTCTACCGCATATATCATGGGGAGTGCTCTGACGAATTGTTCGAGCTAATACCTGCTGCTAAATTTCACCACCGAACTACTCGCCACAAATTAAAATTCCATCCACAGCACCTGGATGACTGGCGGAGTACCACCGTACGCTTCAAAAGAAACTTCTTGCCACGTACAACTACACTGTGGAATCAATTAAATGTATTTTCTTATTGTAAAAAAATTTAAAAAAAAAAAAAAAAATTACCTGCAATGGTATTTCCGGTCCGGTACAACATGGAAACCTTCAAGAAACGAGCCTACACATTCTTAAAAGGCCGGCAGCGCACCTTTAACCGGTGAGCCGCCTGCTCGTCTGCCTCCCTCTATTATAAAAAAAAAAAAAAAAAAAAAATATGGGTACTAGACAACGATATAAATACTTATATAGAGAAATATTTACTTAAATATATAGAAAACATCCATGACTCAGGAACAAATATTCGCGCTCATCACACTAATATATCTAATAGGATTTGAACCCAGAACCGCTAGCCTCGTCATATGACCATATCATATGACCGTTGTATTTTGCTGATAGCTATTTATTACATAAACATAACATATTATATAAATAAAGAAAAAATAAAACAGAAAAACTTACATAACACATTGACCATTGACGTTGCCACAATTAACTAATATAATACAACGTAACAGATAACGTAAAGTTTAGCCGCCTTACTTACGAGTATATACGTGGAATATTCGCGGGTTGTTGTTGTTTGTCCTTATCTGTCAAATTCAAATGTCACAATGATAGATAAGGACAAAGCATGGTTTAGCTGCCCCACGTTTATAAGTAAGGCGGTAGAACTATATTATTGACATTTCCCCCGTATAAAATTAGATAGAGCTGCCTGTTTAAAATTGTATATAGTGTTAAATTTCCCCTTAGGAAAGAGAATTGTAGATCCCGGAAATCCGGGATTCGAAATAAATAGCGTGATGATATTCCCTAGTTTATTATTTCAAAACGTGCTCAAGCCACTTAACTGCAACTTCTTTATTTTTAATCAAGACCGAACGTCACCCAATTGAGTCCCGGGCGTGAGTCACGGGTTCACGGAGATTTTGGCGATTGCCCAAGCGGTTAATGAATTTATAAGGTTGAACTTCGCAATCGCGAGATTGTTCCGAACTTATGTTTTCGCGTTAAATGATTGATGAGCCCGAGCCGTTTCAAAATTATGAATCGATGCTGTTTTTGTGATGATTTCAAGTTTTTGCTTTTGGCTCGGAGTACTAGATTCACTGTCGAGATTGTTCCAAATTGAAAAATGTCCGGATTGAAAATGGTGAAATTTCGATTTGTGAGTTCAAAAACCGTTCCAAGCCTGACAGACAGACATACGTAGGTAATCAAAGTAAAAATATTATCCGTCGTTGAGCTTAAATTAACCATATAAAAAAAAAGGTCCGCATTATCCGCTTCTCGCTCCGCTGTCATCCTAAGCAAGACCCCGGCCCGCGTCCAAACAGACGCCGTCCGCAGACCACAGCACCAAACTCTAATTTGTAGCTTTATTCAAGCCATTTATCTCGTTTCGTTTCTGGAATACCGACACAGAGCGCATTCTCTAACATCGGCGCAAGCCAGGTCTCTATTCCACTGGGTAAAACCATATTGCTATTGAAATGTTATCGTTTACCTGACATTTTAAAACGAAAGTGTTTGTTTGTAACACTTCACTTGGCTATTATTAGTCAAATATTTCAACTGTCTCTTTTATTCGATAAGTCCAATACAGTACAGTCCATATATGGATGCTGTTGCGCTTTATGGTTTTGAGGATTGACACTTTATTGCTAAATAAAGCGGGTGGTAGGACCTTGTGCAGGGTCCGACCGGATCGCTACCACCATCTTATCCATTAACCTACCGCCAAACAGCAGTGTTCGCATTGTTGTGTTCCGGTTTGGGGATAAGACAGCCGGTGAAATGACTAGGATAGAGGCATTCTATCTTAGTCCTTAGAGTTGGCAACGCATTTGCAGTCTTGTGAATGCGAAGGTCTATGGGTCACTACACAATTTCCACTTACCACCAGTTAGCCTGTGTGCTCATTTGTCTTCTCTATGACATATTTGTTTTTTTTAAATATAATACACTAGCGACCCGCCCTCGCTTCGCTTCGGTTTAGATTTTTCATACAAAAGGATTTTCCCACTAATTCCCGTTCCCGTGGGAATTTCGGGAATTCCTTTCTTAGTGCACCTCTACGGTACCTAAGCTACGTCCCTTCCAAATTTCAAGTGCCTACGTTTAGCCGTTTAGGCTGTGCGTTGATATGTCAGTCAGTCAGTCAGTCAGTTTCTCCTTTTATATATTTAGATTTATTGATACAATATTTTTTTTAATAGCCTTTGAACAATGGCCAGGATTCGCCCCGGTTCGCCGGCGAACGTTCGCCCGTTCGCCCTCGTCGAACGGCTTCTTCCACACAGCATCCAATTCATCATAACGAACGCGCATTGTCGATACGTCCGTCGATCGATTTCGCAATTTCCTATCGCTACATGTTCGCGTT